>JAXQQM020062302.1:0-50148 GCA_034641835.2 Pinus albicaulis | reverse complement strand
ACTGCATGTAGAAATTATATAACTGATATGTTATATGTCTAAGATTCTCCTGATCATACACTATTTGACTTCATGCACAATACAGAATCTATTCCACCATTTATCATCATATGCGGAAATTAAATCAATTGCAAGCACACATTAAAACCATAAAAATTCACACACATTAACACAGTGATTTATGGGAAAGCTTAAAGTTGAAAACCCCCAACTATCTGTATAATATATGTCATAGAGATCATGTAACAATCATCATACAAAGCTTCTCACAAGCTCTCAATACAATCTCCAATCGCTACACACTAATCAGGTCCGATCTAGCAAATCCATGCACCGATCTCTGCCACCTGCTAGCCTGCCTCTACTGCACAATCCATGCTGAATATGGGCTCTAAATTAACTCAAATCCACCTGGCTTGCACTGCGCAATCCTCATTGGCATCTCCATCAATGTGTGGTGCAAACTCATGCACCACTATGGTCACAACTGATAATCTACTTGCTCTTTCACCTACCTCTCCACTGGTCTTCACTGAAAATGTCCATGCACTGTAGTTAACTGATGTATTCTTTAGTTGATTAATGAGTTAATAATTAGTGAATTAATTTCACACCACTCTCACTAGTGTATCAATCAGTTAGACTAGATACAAATAGCTTAACTGTGTCTAACTGAGTTAAACTGAACACAACTCCACCAACTACCTCAATAACTCCACCAAACTCTGTCACATGAGTTCTAGCTGAAGTCTCCATGTAATAGCTCCACTTAACCCTCAGGAATAGCGTAATTCCTTCTGTCAGCTCCTGTGCCACATCTGTGCACTTAACTGAAGTGCTCCAAGAGAATAAGTTAATGTTTATAGTCCAAATATTATTAAGAGTTAATAATATTCGACCTATCTATTTTTAGACTGGCAATCTAAAAATAGATTCCGCCCAGTATGTCTAAAAATAGAAGTCCATATATTTTTCCAACTTGACCAACCATCCACAAATAGCATCCTGCAACTCATAGAATATGATCGAAATGTCTAAAAATAGACATAGTCTAAAAATAGACTTGCGCCAAAATAGCCTGCGGGCCTACTTAGTGAAGGCGACTCTTTTCACTAAGCTCATCATCTTGTTGCAATCTCAACACTCCCTCTCAACAAGATAGGGATTATCTGGCACCACGATCCTGCCTCTATGGTATTCGAATTTGCTCCTGGTGAGCGCCTTCGTCAAGATATCAGCATCCTGATCTTCCGCTGCACACAATCTCTGATATGATGATACCAGATGTCAATGTGTTTAGATCTATCATGAAATACTAGATTAATTGAGGGTTTGATGCAACTTTGATTATCACAATATATCACAGTAGGATCTAAGTGTGAACAGAACAACCCGACCAGAATATTCCTCATCCATATAGCCTCGCATGCAGCCAAACTTGCTGCCATATCCATGGCCTCCGCTGAACTGAGTGCCACAGATCTCTACTTCCTATTGTACCAAGAAACTGTTGTCAACCCGATACTAAAAATCCCTCCAGATGTGCTCTTTCTGTCCGTTGGGCTCCCTGCCCAATTTGCATTCGTGAAGCCATGCAGCCTCACCTCATCCGACTGTCTGTACCAAAGTCCATATCCCGATGTGCCTTTGAGATATCTCAATACATGCTTCCCCGCCTTCCAAAAGAGCTTGGTAGGCTTAACCATAGCTTGTGAAAGATGGTTAACAACGTAGCATATGTCAGGTCGTGTATTGACTAGATACATAAGCGACCCCACCAACTGTCGGTAAACAGTGGCATCCACTACCTCTGCCGATGTAGCATCCTCTTTCCTCCAACCACCAGGAAGAGGATTGTCGATAGGTTTGTAGCCTTGCATGTTGAACTTCTCCAGTATCTCTCGAGCATACTTTCCTTGAGACACAAACATTCCATCACTGCGCTGCCAAATTTTCAATCCTAGAAAATAATGAAGGAGGCCCAAGTCCTTCATCTGAAACTCTTTTGCAAGATCAGCCTTGCATGAGAGTATCAACTGTTCATCACCCGTCAAAATCAAATCATCTACATAAAGTACAATGATCAACAACTTACCCTCCACCACAATCTGGTATAGGTTTGGATCTGCCTCACTCTTGGTGAATCCAAGACCGGTGAAATTACTGTCTATCTGTGTGTATCAAGCACGAGGTGCTTGTTTCAACCCATACAATGCTATTTTGAGCTTGCACACATGCGAATCGCTGCTGAAGATATCGAAACCTTCGGGCTGCTCTATGTACACCTCCTCCTCAATGACTCCGTTGAGGAACATAGTATTCACATCCATCTGATGAATGTGCCATCCCATCTGCGCTGAGAGAGCTAGGATGCTCCGTATGGAATAATACCTTGCGACAGGTGCAAAGGTTTCCTCATAGTCGATCCCCTCAATCTGTGAGAAGCCTCGGGCAACAAATCTTGCCTTGTACTTCTCGACGCTCCCGTCAGAAGCTTGCTTCACTTTGTAGATCCATCTCGAACCTACCACTGATTTCCCTTCCGGTCTTGGGACAATCTCCCATGCACTGTTTCTGACAATCAAATCATACTCTTCCACCATGGCATCTACCCATGCAGGGTCCTCCACAACTTCCTCGAAAGAGGATGGTTTTGTCACAATACACTTTCTCATCAGAGCCATGTATCCAGTATATCGGTCAGGTGACTGTCTCTTTCTGCACTGTGATGTAGGTGTTCCTACAATCTTCTCTGCATCAAGATTCAGTCGCTCAGCTTCTATAGTGCTCTTCTGCCCTTTGAAGGTTGGCGCTGCATGAGTGGTTTCTTCCACTCCATGAACCTCCGCTTGTGGCTGATACACATCCTGAGGATCATTCTTAGGAACTAATAGCTCCTCATCTGCATGCAAGTGTGGCTCCCTCTCAAGCGAACACTTCATGGCTTTCTCCTCATGAAATTTGATATCCTGTCGCACAACAGTCTTCCGACTGTCTGGAAAATACACACGATAGTTGTGGGGTGTATCAGTGTACCCCACAAATGTCCCAACCTCTGTGGTCGGCTCCAGCTTCTTCCTGGCATCCTTCGTCACATGAATGTAAACAGGTGAGCCAAAAATGTTCAAATGAGAAATATCATGCTTCTAACCAGAAAACGCCTCCTTGGGTGTACTCATGCAAAGTATCCTATGAGGACAAAATTTTTTCACATAAACCGCAGTATTGCATGCCTCAGACCACAAGTCCATGGGAAGGCCCTGATCATGCAACATCGCCCGTGCAACACCCAAGATCATTCTGTTCTTTCGCTCTGTGACCCCATTCTGCTGTGGGTTATGAGGCGCTATGAGCTCTCTTCGAATTCCTTCTGCACTGCAAAAGTCCTTGAATTTGCCAGAGATGAAGTCACCACCATTATCTCTCCTAAGAGCCTTCACCTGCTTCCCCGACTCTTTCTCCACCAGTTCCTTGAACTCACAGAACTTTGAGAATGTCTCGCTCTTCTTCTACATGAAGAAGATCCAGTACTTCTGAGAAAAGTCATCAACAAATATCACATAATACCTGTGCTTTGTTGTTGAAGATACTGAGAAAGGTCCACACACGTTTGTGTGAATTCTCTCAAGGATCGTCGTGGCGTGACTATCCTTCTCATGAAAGGTGGCTTTCACAAATTTTCCCAAAGTACATCCCTTGCACTGATCTAACTGCGTAAGTGTACCTTTGGGAAGCCCAATAGAAATTTGCTGCAAAATTTTCAAAGCACCATGGTGAAGATGGCCCAATCTCCTGTGCCATAGCTCGCCCTCATCCCGGCTCACCACTCCTTCTGCCTTGCCTGCCATTGTTGCGCAGCCATCTACCTGCAACTGATAAAGGTTCTTAACTCGAACCCCTATCCTCCGAGTTTCACCAATTGCCTTATTGCACAGGAAAGCCTTTCCCTTGCTAAAGACAACATCATATCCCTTGTCTTCCAACATAGCCACAGAGATCAGATTCTTATTCAATCCTAGAACATGCATGACATCCTTCAAGATGAAAGGTTTTCCAAACTCCCTCTCAAAGGAAATGGTCTCGATACCAGTCGCACTGTATCTACCATCATCGCCCATCTCGATGTGCACTCCAAGATCCTTCTCATCCAGATCAGTAAACAAATATTTGTCTTCGGTCATATGGAAAGACGCACCACTGTCAAGAAACCACACCGAACCCATCATATTTGAGACCAAGCATGCGATCAGCGAAAAATCCAGCTCAAACTATGAGGCTAAGGCCTCTCTGGCTGCAGATCCAGCAACCTGCTTATTTTTCTTCTTCTGTGGAAAATTAGTGGCATAATGTCCATGTTTGTGACAGTGAGAGCACTTCACCTTGGACATGTCCTACTTCTTGCCTTTCACACCGGATTGAGAAGTATTTTTCTTGCTCTTCCCCTTCCTTGCTCTGGTAGCCAAAGCACAATTTTCCTCATCTTAATTCTTCGATGAAGATCCATCCCTAGTACTCTGCCTTATCTCCTCCCGCACAAGATCCGACCAAAGTCGCTCCCATCCTAGCAGTTTCTCTTGACCATTGACAGAGTCCTCATAGGAATGCCAACTCTTTGAAAGCCCAAGGAGAGCCAAGCTCACCAAGTCCTCTTCATCTCCAAAGACCCCCATACTCTCACTCTCATCCTCGCATCGGGACGTGACCAAGGAGGCATTGAAGACATTTTCGCCCTTCTCCATTTTTATTTTTCGAGCTTATCCTTGAGCGCTCAACTTCCTCTCGAAGGTCGTTCTTTTTTTGTTTTTTGAATGCGACCAAGTCTGTAAAAGCTTTCTTCATCAAGAATGGTGAAGCTTTACCATGAAGGCTGGACACTATGTGATCCTTCACACCTTCCAATAGAATCGTTCGAAATTTTGTTGTCTTCTTTTGCCATGCCTCAAGTGCGGTAGCATTGCTAGAAGCTGGTTTTGGAATTTCTGCATCTATGAACTCCTTCAACCCATTATCCTCTAGCACCGCCTCCATCCTGTCCTTCCATGCAATATAATTCGAGCTGCCCTCAAGGGCATACTCCAATCGCAATCCATTGAAAGACATCTCAAATTTGACACCAAGAAAAACACTGCTGCAAATTCAAATTCCACCTGCACAAAACTCAACTGCTTCAATGCTTTGCAATTGCTCCAATGATCAATATCGCTCTGATACCATGTAGAAATTATATAACTGATATGTTATATGTCTAATATTATCCTGATCATACACTATTTTACTTCATGCACAATACAGAATCTATTCCACCATTGATCATCATATGCGGAAATTAAATCAATTGCATGCACACATTAAAACCATAAAATTCACACAAATTAACACAGTGATTTATGGGAAAGATTAAAGCTGAGAACCCCCAACTATCTGTATAATATATGTCATAGATATCATGTAATAATCGTCATACAAAGCTTCTCACAAGCTCTCAGTACAATCTCCAATTGCTACACACTAATCAGGTCCAATCTAGCAAATCCATGCACCGATCTCTGCCACCTGCTAGCCTGCCTCTACTGCGCAATCCATGTTGAATATGGGCTCTGAATGAACTTGAATCCACCTGGCTTGCACTGCGCAATCCTCATTGGCATCTCCATCAATGTGTGGTGCAAACTCATGCACCACTATGGTCACAACTGATAGTCTACTTGCTCTTTCACCTACCTCTCCACTGCTCTTCACTGAAACTGTCCATGCACTGTAGTTAACTAATGTATTCTTCAGTTGATTAATGAGTTAATAATTAGTGAATTAATTATTAATTAATTCACACCACTCTCACTAGTGTATTAATTAGTTAGACTAGATACAACTAGCTCAACTGTGTCTAACTGAGTTAAACTGAACACAACTCCACCAACTACCTCAATAACTCCACCAAAATCCGTCACATGAGTTCTAGTTGAAGTCTCCATGTAATAGCTCCACTTAACCCTCAGGAATAGTGTAATTCCTTCTGTCAGCTCCTATGCCACATCTGTGCACTTAACTGAAGTGATCCAAGAGAATAAGTTAATGTTTATAGTCCAAATATTATTAAGAGCTAATAATATTCGACATATCTATTTTTAGACTGGCAATCTAAAAATAAATTCCGCCAAGTATGTCTAAAAAAAGAAGTCCATCTATTTTTCCAACTTGACCAACCATCCACAAATAGCATCTTGCAACTCATAGAATATGATCGACATGTCTAAAAATAGACATAGTCTAAAAATAGACTTGCGCCACAAATAGCCTGCGAGCCCACTTAGTGAAGGTGACTCTTTTCACTAAGTTCATCATCTTGTTGCAATCTCAACACTATAGAGAATGTGCTATGGTACATAAGGACAAAGGGAGTGAAGCTTCAAGGCTTCACTGATGAAGCTTCAAGGCTTCACTGATGCAGATTTAGCAAGGAGTCCATATGACAGGAAGAGCACATCAGGGGCATATTCAACATAGGATCAACATCAGTTTCCTGGTACAACAAGAAACATAGATCAATTGCACTTAGTTCAGCAGAGGCAGAGTACATGGCGGCTAGTTAGGAAACATGTGAGGCCATCTGGATTAGGAAGATACTTTTTGGTTTGTTTGGTCGACAAATGGATTAGACGGTGATATATTGTGATAACGAGAGTTGCATCAAACTCTTGGTTAATCCATTTTTTCATGACAGGTCCAAGCATATTGATATCCTATATCACCATCTCATATATTGTGTGCAGAGGTGGATTATGTCATTAGAGTACATTCCCACATAGGAGCAGGATGCAGACATCTTGACAAAGGCACTGTAAAAAAGAAAATTCAAGTCCCACAGAGAAAAGATCGAGGTAGCAGTCAATCCATTTATTATTGAGAGGGAGTGTTGAAATGGCACCCCAAGGGGGCTTCTGATTTAATTTTCCCTTAATTAAATTAGAAGTAATTTGTAATTCCACATCATGTGACAACTTATAAGTGTTAATTGAGTTAGGAAGACTTATTTAGCTTAGTTAATTTGAGTTGAGGGTCAAACTAGAGGCATGTTAATTCGAGTTGAGGGTCAAACTAGAGGCATGTAGGGTGTCTCCTACTTCTTAGGATGGGCTTGGTTGAGTTATTTGTGATTTGTAATTAATTAACTCAATTATTTAAGTTAAAATAAGTTTAACTAGTTCTAACTGAGGGATGAGCTAGTGATAGGTCTAGTGAATTAAATATGATTTAATTCACATGCACTGATCAAACAATTAACTAACAATTTTCTATAAATAGTTGTTGCATGTGAGTTCTAAGGAAGGTCCAGTTGATAATTTTCTAACTGAAGAGAATTATTAGTTGTATAATTAAAAAATTGTACAGGTCATGAATGAGGTCAACAAGACGCCTTACAATAATTGTGCAATCAATGCTTTGGTTTTCCTAATTAATAGGGCCACGATTCTTTGAAGAATGTGTAAGCAGGGCTTAGCAACCCAGAGCAGGAAATTGCTCAAGTATCAAACCATTCCTATTGAGATAAGAGTGAGAAAATTAGAGATAGTGCAGATATTTCTTAGGAAGAGAAATAGAATTGTATTGTTTCATGTTCTTGACTTTATGCAATATATAGACATTGAGGTTTTTAGCTGAGGATTTCCCTAGATACATCTTGTGTTGTGTGATTGATAATTATTTCTCTTACTTTTTTATGTGATTGTGCAATCGAAATTGGTTTCTGAAATTTGTAGAATTGATTCAGAATTTATTTTTAGTACATTACAAGATCAATTGAATCTATTTAGATATTTCTACACCATGTCCTTCATTTCAAATTCCCTTGCAAGGTCCTCCTTGCAAGATTTGATCAACTAATCATCACCAGTTACAATCAAATCATCAACATATAGAAAATAATAAGAAATTTACCTTCTACCAATATTTTATAGAGGTTTGCATACGCTTCACTTTCGATGAAGCCCAAACTAGTGAGATCATTATCAATCTTGGTGTACCAAGAACATGGTGTTTTTTTGAGAGCGTACAACACTCGCTTGATTCTGCACACATGAGACTCTCAATAAAACATATCAAAACCTGATGGTTTATCGATGGACACCTCCTCCTCAATAAATCCATTGAGAAATGGTGTCTTTACATCCATCTGGTGGATCTTCAACCCCATATACGCAGCTAGTGCAAGAGTTGATCTAATGGATGAGTACCTTGCTACAAGAGAAAATATATCCTCATAGTCAATTCCCTCAAATTTAGAGTATCCCTTGGCCATAAATATGGCCTTATAATTTTCTATGTTACCATTTATTGCATTCTTAACCTTGAAGATCCATATCAAACCCACAATTAATTTATCTGTTGATCATGGGACCACTTCCCAAACATTGTTCTTTATAATGGATTTTTATTCCTCCACCATTGCATCAACCCATAAAATTTTCTCTATTGCTTCCTCGAAAGAGGATGGCTAAGTATCTACAAGCTTAGTCATTAGAGCCATGTATCCAGTGTACTGATTAGGTGACCTTCTTTGCCTGCACAAATTTGAAGGAGCTCCCACATTCTCCCTCACATCATGCACATGTCTATCAACTTCCCTGGTCCTTTTATTGCCTTCTATGGATGGTTATTCTTGAGTGGATGTCTCCACTCTCTTCTCCTCTACTCGTGGTTACTCCACAACTTCTTTGGGCTCATCCTTTGGAGTTAAAAGTTCCTATTATGGTAGGATCTGAATCTTCCTCTCAAGAGAGCACCACATTGATTTCACCCCATTAAACGTTACATCCCTTCGCACAATTGTCATTATGAGGGAAGGTAAGTACATAATATTTGTGAGGATTTTTTGTGTAACCCAAAAATTCCCCCAATTCTGTTGTCAGCTCAAGCTTATTCCTTGAGTTTTGGAGACATGGAAGTAAACTGAGGCTCCAAAAATCCAGAAGTGTGACATATCTGAATTTCTCACCAATAAAATCTCTTCCGATGTAATCATGCCCATAGTATGATGAGGACTATGTTTCTACAAATAGATTGTTGTGTTGCATTCATCAGCCCACAAATGCGTAGGTAGGCCTTGGTCATGCAACATAGCCCTTGCAACTCCCATAATTCTACAGTTCTTTCTCTTAGCCACCCAATTTTGTTGTGGGTTTTGGGTTGTTGTCAACTCTCTTCAAATGTATTATTTCACACAGAAATTTTTGAATACATTCGACACGTACTCACCTCCATTATCACTCCTGAAGCCTTCACCTTCTTGTCGATTTCTTTCTCAACCAATGCCTTAAATTCTACGAACTTAGAGAATGTCTCATATTTCTTTTGTATGAAAAATATCCAACACTTTTGTGAGAATTCATCAATAAAAATGATAAAATATTTGTGTTTGGTAGTGGAGGCTGTTGAGAAAGGTCCACATAAATCAGAGTGGATCATTTCCAAAACTACATGTGCTTTGTTGTCTCGGTCATGGAATGTGGATTTTGTGTACTTCCCCAAAGTACATCCTTTGCATACATCTTGTTGCACAAGTGCTCCTTTAGAGTGGCCAGTGGTTATTTTTGCATAATCTTCAAGGTGCCATGATGAAAATAGACAAGTCTTCTGTGTCAAATTTCACCAACATCGTGGTGCTACACTTTCTCTGCCTTAGTGCTTAATGCAACACAACCTTCCACATATAACATGTATAGATTCTTCATACAAACCTTGATCTTCTTCAATTTTCTTGTGGATATGTTTCCAAGGAACGATTTTCCTTTGTTGAAGATCACATCATAACTATGGTCTTCCAAAATATAATAGAGATGAGATTTTCCTTTAGACCAGGAACGAACATGACATCCTTGAGTCTGAGAGCGGATCTCGACTCCCTCTGAAAGGTGACTATAACAACCCTGGTCGTGTTTATGCACAAACCTCATGAAAGTCACTGGAAAGTAGCTAAAATAATACTTTGATATGTTTAAGGTACAGTTCAGTTCGGGATTCATTACAGCGTAGGAGCATCTCCATTGTTGGTTGGTTTTGCTGATTCTGATTGGGCTGGTGATCCTGATGATCGAAATTATGTTGTAGGTTATGTATTCACTCTTGGTTCAGGACCTATTACATGGTCTTGTAAGGAGCAAAGTTTTGTCTCTCTTTCTTCGGAAAAAGCATAGTATCATGATGCTGTTGAAGCCAACAAGGAATCCTTGTGGCTTTGTCAGATATTTTTCTGAATTTGGTCTTCATCAGCAACATCCAACTACAATTTTGTGTGATAATCAGATTTCTATTCAACTATGCATTAAATATACAGTTCAGCATCAATGCAACAAAGACATTGAGCTGCACATACACTTCATCATAAATCTCATTCATGATCATGTTCTTGAAGTGCACTATTGTTCAACCAATGATCAAGTTGCTGATATCTTTACAAAGGCTCTCATAGAAGCGAAGTTTACCAAAATTCGATCTATTCTTGGAGTTCATGGAAGTTATCATTAAGGGGGGATAGGATGTAATGCCTCCTTCCTTCAACAATATCCCAAGTTTTTCTTAAGGGGGGATGTTAGGATATTCTGACACATAGGAAATAATTAAGCATAACTTCGTCTATCGTAAAGTTAGGTAAAGTGTGTTTCTTTAGTATGTAATTTTGTAACTTATAATATGACGGCCATGATATGTAGTGATCTGATGATTCATTCTCTCCTCAGTATTACCGACACTTGATCTGTGGCTTAACACCTGATTAGTCCATGATCTCTATTTAAAGAGCATTGAGGGTAATTTGTCTGGTGACCGTTTATGAGAGAAGCTTATGTAAATTTTATTTCTTTACATTAATAAATTCTTGAAATGGTTGCGTTGGCTCATGCTATAGATTTTTCCCCTATTTGAGGGTTTTAACCACGTCAAATACTAGTGTACTAATTTGTGATTTGTTTGTGAGTGGTGACCTTTGGTGTTTGTGAGCGATGACCCTGTAAATTCCTACAATACCTTCCATAGTCCCCTATCTTGATGTGCATATGGATATATTTCTCCTCTAGATCACTGAAAAATTCTCTACACCCTGTCATGTGAAACGATTCACTTGAGTCCAAGTACCACACGCTCCCCATCACTGTGTTGTCCATGAATGTGATAAGGTTAAATTCAAGCCGAACTGTGAAGCAAAGGCTTCACCTTCTGCTCCTGCTGAGCTCTTATTGCTTGCTTTTTTGTGTGAAAACTTCGTGGCATAGTTCGTGAATTGATGACAATGGAAGCATTTAATTTTGGAAAAATACTTCTTCTTGTCCCTTTGGCTGCATTTTGGCTTTATCTTAAGATTTATTCCCCTTTCCTTTCTTTCCCTTTCCAACCAATTCAAAATTTCACTCATCCTTAACCTTGGATGAAGTTCCATCTCTAGTATTCCACCTTATTTCCTCTTGTACCAAATCAGACCATATGCTTTCCCAATTCGGTAGTTTCTCCCTCCCATTCACCGAATCTTGGTAGCTATGCCAACACTTGGGAAGGGCTAGAAGGGATAAGCTTACTGAATCATCATATGAAATAGAAACACCAACTCTTGCAATCTCATCACGAACTTGTGTGAACCTACTTAGATATTGCTAAAAAGTGTCATTCTTTTGCATCTTGATATTTCAAAGTTTATCCTTCAATGCAAGCTTCCTATGGTTGCTGCTATTCTAGAATAGATCTAGCAGTGCTTGCCACATTGCATAAGGAGTTTCTTTTTCATGGATATTGGTGACAATGTGGTTTTGTATGCCCTCCAACATTATTATTTCTTCCATGGGCCTAGGTTATGGACATCTGATTCCACTGGTTTTGCAACATCTCTCTTGATTTATTTTAACAATCCATTATCATCAATTACCACCTCCATGTGATCCTTCCATGCGATGAAATTAGAGTTTCCTTCCAAGGCATACTCTAGCCTCAACTCATTGAATTTCATCTTCCCAAAACTTAAGAGATCATGCTACATTGAACTACAAATTTGAACCTCCTAAGAAACAACTTCGAAATTCTTGCTCTAATGTGAATCTGCTCTGATACCATGTACCAATTATGGTGTATATTTGCAATTGATCATGAAATTTTAATCAATATCATAAGAAAAAAACATACTCTACTACTTTTCATAATTCACTTCACAATTTAGAACATACATCATAAACATGCAATGAGAAATAACACACATGCACATAATATTTGTTTCCATGGGAAAGAAATCTGCTAAAAACCCCTTTTCCTTCTTGCATTAATATGATTAATAGAGATGTATTACAATTTATTTTCTCAACTAAGCATAACCTGCAATTGAATAACCTATCTCTCATCTCACAAAGAAGCTATGACCCAGACGTAGTCAATTTTTTTCTCTTCTTGAGCCCTTATTTCATTTCGCAATTCCTTGAGAAATTAGGCCCCTATTATGTAGGAATTTCTCCAAAATGGATTTCACAATAACTAAGGTTGATCATATGACTGTGTGAAACACATGTACACTCAATACTAGTCTACAATTGATGTTACACTGCCTTTGAATCTCCACCACAATGGGGGAACTTGAATTCTTTGCATGCACTAGCTATTTTTGGATGATTAATCAACTAATTGGATGATCACTGAGTTTGAATTAAGTCTCATTGCACAACTGACCTTCCACTAGTTACTCCAATAATTGAAACTAGTTTAATCGAAAAAACTTGAAATAATTGACGCTGATTGCTACAAATTAGAAATCATGCATGTTTAACTGAACTCTAACTCCTACAACTCGAATTTATAGAGTAAACTTGATGAAAAAATCCATGTCACACAAGTTAACTGCATCCAACTTGTCTGCTGATGTGGATATTTGAACTTTATTAATTTAATCAAGGTGAAATCAAATAGAGAATTTCTTGCTACATTTTTCAATAGTCTCGAGTTGTGGCTTCTATGCGGAATCCAACTATGACATCCTTTCGGGAATATCAATGTGAGTTGGGGATTATTTTTACTGGCTACTTGAGAGGATATAGGAGAAGGATACACATTTTCAATGTGTATGCTCCATACTCGGGTAGGAAGCAGTTCTGGGAGAGATTTTCGGGAAAAAGTTTATTTGATTACTCTACTATATCTGAAGGGGACTTTAACTTTACACTAGATGGAAATGAGACGTGGGGCCTTGGGTCAAAGGATGACCTTTTGGGCCCTTTTTTTGTTGGTATGTTATCTTAGATAGATGTGGTGGATATCAAACTTGCTAAAATTGGTCTTACATAGAATAATGGGAGGACTGGGGTGGATGGGATATCCAAAATATTAGATCATTTTCTAGTCCATGCAGATTTTATGGGTGGATTGGTGCAACTTCACTCCTCGGCCCTTACCACATCGATATCAGACCATTTTCCCATCCTTGCATGGAAGGGTGATGTAAAACAACAATCTCTTATTTTAAAATTTAACCTTCTCTGGTTGCTAGATGGGGAGTGTGTTGAGCTTATTCACTCTACATGGTTGGATTATATTAATGGGGATGTGATTTCTGAAATGGAGGTGGTAGGCCTCAAACTTAAGAACCTGAAACAAGTTGTGAGAAAATGGGTTTGGAAGAAGAAAGTACTACAAATGTATAAATTGCAGGATATAGAGGTAGAAGTGGGACGTCTCTCTGACCCTGTCCATCCAGGTTACCTTTCTACAAATAAAAAGGATTTAATATTTACTATGGAGGGTAGGAATATGTAGACTCTAAAGGTACATGAAGAGGAGTGATGTGTGAAGAGAACAATATAGTGGGTTGTATAGGGAGTTAAAAATACTTTGTTTTTTCACAGGAGGGAATCATACATGAGGTAGCAGAATGCTATTTGGAAAATAGAGGATCATGGGGGAAATCCCCATGTTACATAGGAGGCCATAGAAAGGGAGGTTATTTCTTATTTCAACTCATTGTGTAGGGCCAAGGGTGGTGATTTCACGAAAATACAATTCAATATTATTAATCTCTTCCCACAATTTGTGGTTGGGGAGAAGAGGGATATGATGGAGGCTCTAGTGACAAGTGTGGAAATTTTGGGTGTCCTCCAAGTGATGGAAAAGGACAAGAGGCTGAGGTCGAATGGGTGGCCCATCGAAATTTTCCTTTATTTTTATGACATTGTGCTGGGGGACTTGACTTCCATGGGGCATGAGTTTAGATGGATGGGGGTGATCTCGGGATTGATCAATTCCACTTTCACTACCCTCATCTCCAATGTCACCATTCCGAGGACATTCGAATATTACCACCCATTTCACTCTATAATTTGGTATATAAAGTCATATCAAAGATCATTGATAATAGGATAAAGCCGATATTTTCCAAACATATCTCTATGGAGAAATTTGGTTTTTGGAGAATATAATGATTCATGATTTTGTTTTTGTGGCACAAGAGTGTGCCCACTCGATCACGATCAGAAAGTGGGGTGAGTACATACTTAATATTGATTTGTTCAAATCTTATGATGGCATGGATTGGGAGACCCTAAGATTGATTTTATATAAAATGGGGTTTAGGTTGATTTTAATAAGATGAATATTGGAATTTATCACATCAGATCACATGGATGTGATCATTAATGGCTATCAAACTTATTTTTTCAGGGAGTCTAAGGGGGTGAGGCCAGACTGAGTTTGATTGTGATTGATGGTATCAGTAGAAGTATTGGAGATCCAAGATCTAGGGGAACTATTGTTGGATATAAAATGTTGAGGAATGTGACCTTGACACACTTAATATTTGTCGATTATATACTCTTGATGGGTCAGGGGTTTATCTTGGAATGGAATACTTTCTTCCAGATTATGGGAAACTTTGTGGAGGCCTCTAACCTAGTCACGCATACAGGGAAATATGCTCTATATGCTAATGAGGAGGGATTAGAGGTGGTTATGGATATAGCTGCACTTTTTGGGGTGTCCATTCATTCATTACATGGTAGTTTTAAATAATTGGTCTTTTTTATCAAGCCTAATAGGTACTCAGCTAGTGACTGGACTTGGATGGTAATGAGATTCGAAAGGAGATTGACATCGTGGTATAATAGGTGGAATAATCTAGGTAGTCTATTAGTGTTGGTAAAGGTTATTATTTAGGGCTTGGTGGCATATTGGATGCACATCATATATATCCATGCTAATTTTATTTGTAGGATAAAGGAGATTATGACATATTTCCTCTAGGGTGATGTTAGGGACAAGAGGAAGATTCACCTGGTAAATTTTGGGGATTTATCTAGACAGGTTTCTAGGGGTGGGTGGGGTATATTAGATTTGGAAATATTCAATCGGGCTTTGTTGATTAAAAATGTTTGGAGAGTTGTATCTACAAAAGGTATATGGCATTGTATTATTAAGGACAAATATTCAAAACAACATTCCTTGATCTCCTAGATTAGAGTTGGTGCGCATGTTAATAAGAATGCCCCGTTGTGTTGGAGAAGCCTTAAAAAATTATCCTCATGGCTGGTGAGTAATTTAAGGTTGATTTTGGGAAGGGGCGAATGTTTAGTCAATTTAATGTCTTAAATTGCTTACATAAATTATCAACCGAGGTTTGTAAAATGATGAAGTGTGGTGCACCATATGTGCTTAGTTAACCTTATTTTTACTTTGTTGTATGTATTTTTATGTTGTTTTGGGGGTTTTGTTTTATATCTAAGAGTGTTAATCTAAAACTATGAAAGAAATCAAATGAATCCTAGTCAATTTTAAGAAGGAAGAAAATGAAGTGTTCCTAAGTTAAACTAATTTGCGTAAAAATGAATCAAAGATTATTGAGAGGTTAGAATCTGATCTGAAAACATATTATCTATTCTAATGACTTCTAATTTAACATTATTCCTATTCCATGGATATAAATCTTATAACTGAAATTGAAATTGCCATGTTACTCTAAGTGAAATAAGATTCAAAAGAAAACAACTAATGTATGTTTAGTTACTCCAAAATTCAATATGAAGTGTCACCCTCTTGAAATGATGTGTAAGCAACCAATTATACCTTAGTTTCTAATGTTCTACAAAAGCAAGTAAAGTGTGCAGAGGAAAACTCAATAATATTCAATCATTCAGTTTAGAAATATGATAAAATCATCTTCTTGAAATGACCTTTAAGAACATCCAATGATGAAATTAATTGAGGATCTAAAAGAAAATGTGAAAGCATGCGAAGTTAAAGCTCAACTGATTGTAAAAAACTAATGTATGTTTGATTAATCCAGCATGCAATATGAAGTATCACCCTCTTGAAATGATGTGTAAGCAACCAATTATACCTTAGTTTCTAATGTCCTAGAAAAACAAGTAAAGTGTGCAGGGGAAAACTCAATAATTGCATGAATTAGATATTCAATCATTCAGTTTAGAAATATGATAAAATCATATTCTTGAAATGAATTTTAAGAACATCCAATGATACAATTAATTGATATTTTTAATCTAAGAAAGTAAATAACAGAACATTAAAGGAAACTAGATAACTGTGAGCTCTATTGCTTCAAACTTAATCCAATTTGAAAATAGAAAGATCTATCCTCACTAAATGTTTTTAGAAGAACAATGATTACATAGATATTATATTATTGATGTTAGGAAGACATTCATGATTTAATTCTATGCTACTGATCAAAACTGTAATGTAATATTAATCTACTCAGAAAACATAATTGACAAAACAGTGTAAGGAATTTAAACTAAAATAATGAACGAAAACCTCCTCCTATGCAGGGGCCCTCTGCAACAGATTTGGTTGAGATCATAGCTGGTTATATACACACTAAGAAATCACTGGTACCATGAACACGATCCTTGTATTATAGTAGAACAAATTTTTAAAACAATACACAACGTTTCAACAAAAAATACTTAATACCCTCGGTTCTGTACAACCGGTATTTAAATAAAACAATCATAACTGTAATGAGCTGATTTTGCCTACAGGTGGCTAATCTTAATTGAATTATAAAATTTTAGTTTGATTGTTTAACTCTTGATTTTATACAATAGAGCAAATCAAGAGTCCTTCTATTCTCGGCTTACGTCCTTTGACTAGACTTTGACCATGATCTCAGGCATCCTTTTCTATCGATTTCGATCAAGTAGATAGGACGAAATCCATGTGTGAATTATTCTGGAAATGCCCATGTGGCTCATTTCTCCATTTAATCCTTGGAACTTGTCAGACCATGAAAGTAGTTGCATAACCAACAATTCGCTGTAGAATAGGCTGCATTCTGTAGCCAAATTACAAAAATCCGTTCGAATAGCAAGAACATCAGAATATAAAATGGAAATCATTTAAATGCATTCCTTCAGACAAAACATGACATTTATCATTGATTGGAGTATATGAACTTATGAGAAAGTAAGGGAAAAAGGTGAGAAAGGATGTTATAGAGAGGATCATTCTAAGGTTCAACATACCCCCACTGAGAAGTCATTGCATGTCCTCATGCAATTTACCAAAAATGTGAATTTTCTTCTCTTACTGCATTTGTTTAGACACTTCTACTAACACATCCAATTTCATTCTTTTGCTTTTCTTTGAAGTGATTTCCATCCTGAGCTTTCTCATAAGGAGCTTGTATTTGAGATTAATGACTGCCTTGTTTAGCGACTTGTTCTTTCTTTTCAACTTCCTATCCTTTTTGTACCACAATCCTAAATGCAAAATGGTATTGTCACTAATTACCTTTTCTAACTTTTTCTGCTGCTTCAAGGCTTCATTCTCTTGTTTAATATGCCTATTCAATATCTCTAGTTCATAAATTTCCTGTTTGAGAGTATCGACTAGAGGTTCCTGTGGATTAATAGGAGGTTCTGTATTCATTATTGCATTTCTCTTCTCCACTGACGCTATGTAATCATATATTTCTTATTGTACTGGGTCTATGCTTGGAGATTTTCTGCTGGGACTACCTTCAAAATTATGAATAGGAGAATTTTCAGGGCTACGTAGAGGAGAAATATTGACAGGAAATGATATTGGAGTTTCTTCATCTAAACTTATAAACTATGTCTCTTTTGGTAGTGTTTTCTTCATCAAACCTCGGAGTCTAGAGCTCCTTCTTAGCTATAGAGGATTTATATTTTCCTCACTTGTAACCTTGCTCCTCTTTTATATCTTACCTCCTGTCTTGAATTTACTTTGATTTTTGTTCTCTGTCAGCTCTACAGAGATGCGATTTTCATCATTTTTTTGAAATGAAGATCCAGGTTTTTCTTCAATTTTTGTATCAATATTCTTCCTTCTGATCTTTATAATATTGTCTTCTTTAGGTTGCTCTGGTACTTCATAGAAATGGTTTCTGATAAGAAAATTCTCTCAGGGATCTCCTATACTTTTTATATGAAACTCAATAGGTATTTTTATCAACCCATGATGGTGCATAGTGTTATCTATAAATTGTATTATCTTCTGCACGTTTGTAGACATTCTTTTTAAGCTATTCAGTAGAAATAATGGAAGATTTATTTCACCATCCTCTAAGAAATTCATCAACAATCGAATATGATATACATACATGCATCCAAACCTGCCTTCACAAGTGATAAATTTATGTAAAACTAAGAGCATGTTCCTCCATTTATTTTTAAGTGATGAGCTAGAGATACCCTTTCTGAAAATAGAAATATCCATACCTGGGTTTTTGAGGATAACTTTCCATGATTAATTGTGAAATTCCTTGTTTTTTAACAACCTTTCGCCAACCCTTGGGAGTTCTGTGGCTTCGGCTATGAATGTCTCAGTAACTGTGAACTGGATGTCTCCAATTTCCACTTCTGTGCCATCAAAAGACCTAGCAAAATACTTTGTGATCTCATTGTGAAAACCATCAAATTTATCTATGAATTTGAGCCATTTAGCTTTCTGCAACATTTCCTTGATCTGAGGATATCCTTCCATATATTTTGTTCCCACCGGTTCTGATCTGACTATCAACCCCATGCCTTTTATTATGAAGAGTCTAACCTTAAAAATTATCCTTCTCTATTATGAAATGAATTGGATTATGGATCTAATGAAAAACATCGAGGGTTTGTAGGAATACATAAGTGGTATGGATTGGGGTTTTGAAGAAACGTAGATGGATATGTCATGTCAACAGGTCATAACCATTAATCATAAATGGGAGAGTCTATTGTGGACCGTTATGAAAGATAATGCAGATGATGTGGCTGATCTATGATATGATGGAAATATCAATCAAATCAAATGATGATATGCCAAGGCAGCATATTATCATCTATATTATACATGCTAATGTTTTGACCTTGCTATTAAAATAAATTTTTGCAACTTTACCTTTAGAACTAACCTTTTCGTTGTCATTTCTTTGGTGTTGATTCTTAAGGTACCTTTTAACATGTTTGTCTTCAAATGTATTCCTTCAATTTCCTGTATTCACCATTTTTTTAGTAGGTTGTACAAATGTGTCAGAGCTGCAGAATGAAATGGAATGTGGCTGCAGATTATGGAATCAGCTGCAGAATGGAATTAGCTACAGAATGTGGAATCAACTGCAGAATGTAATCAACTACAAAATGTAATCAGTTGCAGAATGTAATATGTCTCTGGAATGGAATGAAACTGCAGAATATGAGCTGTAAAAAAAATGGAGTATAGCTATGGAATGGAATGTAACTATAGAATGGAATATGACTGTGGAATGGAATGAAACTAAAAAAATGGAATATGAATGTGGAATGGAATGAAAATGTATATTATTAGCTGTAAAAATAGAATATGAATGTAGTTTTGTATTACTACTTATTGCAGGAAAGAAATGGAAAATATAGGATGTCAGAAATCTCTGATTTTCACCCTGTATTTTCTGTATAAGGATGCCATTCATTGATTGGTTTTCATACTTATACACTTTATTTTTTTATTTTTTACTTTTTTATAGGAAAAATAAAAGCTAAGTTAGTGAAGAAGAAGAATTCTTCTTTACTAACTTCATATCAGTATTATCTTGGAAAATCTTGACAAACTCCTCTCCTGAAATTGGCTTATGATATACTTTCAACTGATGACCATTCACAAGAAGAAGTACATTTTCTTCATCAATTGTCCTTATCTTGATTGCTCCATTATCAAAGAATTTTTCATTCTCATATAGCCCAAGCTAATGAGTCTGAAACTTTCCTTGAAAATCTTTGAATTTTGAACCGAACAAAAGTTCCCAATCCCCTACTTGAAACTTCTTCTCCTTGATATATCTATCATTACATTTAGACCTTTGCTGCTGGACTATACTAGTTCTTTGAACTACATCCTGCCTGATTTCATCAAGCTCATTGAGTTGATCCAATCTATGCTTCTTTGCTTCTGATAAATCAAGTCCCAATTGGACTGCCATCTTGAGGGTTCGAATATGAAATTCTATAGGGAACATGACTTGTTTTCCATAAACAAGTTCATAGGGAGTATGTCCTATCATATTCCTCCATGTAGTTTTGTAGGCCCATAAGGCTTCGGGAAGCCTTTCTGCCCAATCTCTTCTATGTAGATGTACAGTCTCAGTGATAGTTCCTTCAATCACTTTATTGGTAGACTCTACTTGACCATTTGCTTGTGGATGATAAGGAGTAGACTTTCTGTGCTTGATATTATAATCTTGCACAAGTTCTTTCACCAATTTGGATGTAAAATGGGATCCCTGATCTGTCACAATTTCTCTTGGAACACCAAAACGAGTGAAGATATCCTCAAAAAAAAAAATTAACTACATAATCATTAGCTAAAGGTAGTGCTTTAGCCTCTACCCATTTAGTGACATAATTAGTACATATCAAAATATATTTCTTTTGTTTAGATGGTGGATTGATTGGTCCAACAAAATCCAAGGCCTATTTTTCAAATGGTTTTATGAGTACCTAAGGTTGCAATGACATTTCATCTGATGGAGCGGGTTTCCCTATTCTTTGGTAGTTGTCACACCTTTTGACATATTCTTTGGTATCTCTAAATATTGATGGCCAATAATATCCCAAATGAAGGATTTCATATGTTTTCCTCTTGTCAGCAAATTTTCCACCACAAGGTTCATCATGAAATGCCTTAAGAATTTTAGGCATTTCATCTTCTCGAACACATCCTCTGATAATGAGATTTGGACCTGTTTTATACAGTTCATTAGTAATCCATGAGTACTTTTCACTTATTTGAATAATTTTTCTTTTCTCCCTAGGAAACAAATGTGAAGGTAATTTTCCGGTGACTAAGTAATTAGAAATATCTACAAACCAAGGAGTTTTACTAGTTATTGCAAAAAGATATTCATCAAGAAATTTATCCTCAACTGGAGTGTCAATTTTGATATTTTGAATTCTAGACAAGAAATCAGCAACTATGTTTTGTTTTCCTGGTCGGTCTAGAATAGTGATCTTGAATTCTTGCAGGAGTAATAACCATCTTGTAACTCTGCCATTAGTAATAGATTTATTCATTCAGTATCTAATTGCAGAGTGGTTTGTATGAACAAAGGTTTCATAGCCTGTAATATAATGTCTAAATTTGTTGATAGCATGGACAACAAATAAGAATTATTTTTCAGTTACAGTGTAATTTAACTTAGTGGGAGTCAAAAATTTTCTTGTGTAATAGATGGCATAGGGGATCAAATCCTTTTGTCCTAATACAACTTCTAGAGCTGTAATATCCCAAAATAGGGAAAATCAACAAGGTTGGGAATATCTTTTAATATCCCAAGATTGGAGATCCAACAATACATGAACATAAGCATGGAGTAGCAGTGATAATATCATACCAAGATGTATGGAAACCATAAAGCCATTTTATTATATATATCAGTAGCAAATAAGTACAATACACATCAAATGATCAAGGCAAACAAGCCTCCCATGAATACATATGTCAAAAGTGAAATGCTGCTACATAGCAGAATGTCTATGGATCAAAAATACACAGTCATAGATAGAGAGTTGCTACAGGAAATAAAAAAAAACATATATCTGCATATATATGGCTGATACAATGATGGGAGAAAATATCTAAGATCCCAAACACAATTTCTAGTCAATCCTAGAAGGATTGGTTGAAATATGCAAAACTGAAAAATTCCGGAGTTGTAATCCTAAGACTGAGTAGAAGCTGCAACTCAAGAACTGGATGGAGATGGCTGAAGATGATGCATAATCTGAATGTTTATACCTCCTCCAATGGATCTTCCAAGTGAAAGGTTGAACCTATCACTGAAGATCTCACCCTCCAACAATCCTGCAGACCCTTACTGCAATTTCACACTGAATATAACGCAATCTAGAGAATGGATTGCGTTGTAGGAGAAAGGAAATGTGTTGGCCAAGTTCCAAGATCTAAATAAGCTCCAGAATCTTCCTCACTAGTGTTCCAAATGAAATAAATTTTTCTCCTCTTAAAAACAAGCCTCGGAAGTGGTGTTGTCAACCCTCCACTGCAACACCCTGCAACACAACCCAGCTCTCAATAGAAACTGTGTTGTAGCTGAAGGAGGTAGCTTGGCCTCAAGCCTAGATGTGGAGAAATGAAGAGAAAGCTCCTTCAAGAGGCCTCCCTTGAAAGGAGAAGGAATTCCTAAACAAGAAATCCTTGTGCTAAGAAGCACTGCAACTCTGCTAAACAATGGGAGAATGCACAAAGTCTAAACAGACCATAAAATCAATAATCCATAACATGAATAACAATGGCTGCCTTGCCCTCCTTTTAAACAAGTGGAAGCCCTTCCACCATGGGTCCCACTCCTTTGGTTTTCCTTCACCAAAGAAACCTCCTCCCATTCATACTACGCTACCTCTCAAAGTGTTCTCCACCTCCTATCCCAGTGTTGTTGACTTGGTCAAAGTTGACCTTGTCTCCATGAAAATGTCCTCTTTCACACATAAGGGTGTGAAATATATCTCTTATGATGATCCCTTTTCATAATATGAGGGATTTTATTCATATTTTATTTTTCATGGGCCTCCTTACCCATTTATTCAATCTCCTAAGTGTAAAGGACAAAAATCAATATTCTAATTAGCTGCATGCTAATTTTGGAATATTACAGTCCTCCCCTCCCAAATGTTGCTTGTCCTCAAGCAACTGCAAGGATATAACTGATAAGTATCCCTTCCTCCTACTGTAGCATCCACATATGATGTACTCCTCCAAGGAATGAGATGTTGTCTCATCAATGAATCTCCAAATTGCCCCTCCCAAGCATGTAAGCTAGCCAAATGGCTATCATCATGAATAAGTAAAGTACTCAAGGAGGCAATAAGGTGTTGTCTAGAGGTCCTCTCAAGGAATGGAGTTTGAAATGTATTGGGAAACATCCTTCCCATGTGGATCCTCCATCCCCAAGCAATCATCCATACAAAATGGGTCACCTCCCAACATGGCAACTCCTGAAAATTATCCTCCACCTTGAGCTCATGCAATGTAGGTGGGCTAAAAATCTGAACATGGTAGACATAGGAGCCTACCCCATGCTATCCTCCTCTCCACTTATGATAAGTGTAGAGCATATGCTGATCTTGGGCTGCAAAACAATTGCCCTCAAGTGGCAAGATGAAGACTAGATCTCCAAAGAACTCCTCTCCAACGCTGTGAATCAAGTAGGCCCAAATCATCCCATATGTGATGGATAGGAAATCATCACCATATGGCATCCCATCAATTACATGGACCACCTCAATAAAAGGAAACAAGTGTTTGGCTGTGGTGGCCATATCTCCTCTCATGCTCCCATTAGAACATGCAATGCAAAAAGTGTGGGAATCCTCTTCCTCAAAGGACACATCCAACTCACGTGTCTCTCTCCCAATCACGCTTCCCATACAAATAAGATCAATGCAATTTTCCAAATCTGGAACGTGCTGCTCCATCGGGAATATCTTAATATATTCCAATATTCCAACTCCAGGAGTATTAACAATCAGAAACTGAACTATTTTAGAGATTGAATGCAGGGGAATTTACTGGATATGTCACCTTCACAAGGAAGGATGAGATCCAGATGCTACCTGGCCCACTAGCAGACTCTACTAAGAGAACTTGTTAAGAGCTAATATTTCCCTTCAAGGAATTTCTGTAATGCCTCCCATGGGAATGATGTATAAGGAATTATATGCAAAAAAAAGGCTGCTCAGGGTTGGGATCCCTTCATACTTATAATATGGAGTCTAAATGCAGAAAGAGAGCTGAAAAAAATAAATCTAGGTGGGTTAAACAGATCTTCCCAACCTAGGTACCTCATCAATCAGCTCAAAGAGTGAGCTACAACAATATGCAAAACATCAATCTGAAAATCTGAAAATATGAATGTATCATGAGAGGGTAAATACTACAGCCATCATTATAATAATATATCAGCAAGTTTATACAGAAAAATCATGAGGAACAAGGCCCTCAAGCTTTTAGAACCAACCTCCAATGAATAAGCAGTGTAATACATGAGATGCTGCTGCTGCAAAAAATGCCGGAGAGAAGTGACTGCGCAGTCCCTATGAGAGATGCAGCTGTTGAATACATAAAAAATGATAATGTAGCTAAAATATATAAGAAAATGGCCCAAGAGAGGAAAATGGGCTCAATATGGGATTTCTAGCTAATGTCAGCGAGATTGCTAGAAATGCCGGATAAAATACAATAGTGACAAACAAATTGTCGCTGCAACTTAAACCAAATGAATATGAGGCTATGGCTAATCTGAGATGATGATGCCATCCTCTGATAATGCCCTCAAGGGAAGAGGGGCTGATCCCCTTTTCTCAAAATCACTCCTCCTGATGAGCACAAGAATCTCCCTCAACACTGCCCCCATGAAATAACGCAATTTTTCTCATGGACTGCACTGTGAGAGATGGTGAAAGTGTGCCCTGATGCCACTGATCTGAAATGCAGCCCAAGAGACTTCTCTGCTACTCCTCCAAAGGAAAGATCATCCTCCACTGAAAAAGAAAGCCAAGAAAGGCTCTAAGAGTTCCTCTACTGTTTCCCCTGCAACACAACACTATTCTACTACAGAAATAACGCTGCAACTGAAGGAGTGAGCTTGGCCAAATGCTGAAATGAGTAAATGCAGCTCAAATCCTCTCCTCCCTTGAGGAAGAGGTGGGGGATTCCCAACCGGGAACACCCCCAGTGCTCAAGAGCATTGCAATCCTGCTAAACAGCCTGGATGTGCAAGTCCTTGGCTTCTCTACGAAATTTCTGAATCAAAACATAACCAAATGAGCTGCTATCTTCTCTCTTATGAAGCAAATGAACTCTCTCTTACCATAGGTCCCACAATTAGGGTTTCCATTCACTTTTTAATGCTTTCCCTTCAAAAACTGCGTAGTCTTCTAAGGCAAGCCACCCCTCTAAGGTAGCACTGTTGACTTGGTCAAAGATGGCCAACTGAAGGTGATCCTCATTATGTTCACACCATTAGGTGTTTATTTCAACTACTTATTTATCCTCCTTCCTCATAAGGAGTGTTATCTCTTCATCAAAAGAGGGTTAAGGTGTCTCCTTACCCATTTTATTAAACAAAATAAAATGTGCAACTATAATGTTCCATTTTAGCTTGAGGCTAAAATTGGGAACATTACAGTCCTCCCCTCCCACATGTTGCTTGTCCTAAAGAAACTACATAGAGAGAAAAAAAATTTCTCCCCCTTCTTCTCTTGTGGCCTCCTCATCAACAATATCCATCACTGCTCAAGATATGCTGCAATAAAACTGTCCTCCAATGCCTCCTCCCAAGTATGCAAACCGGAATGGTGCACCTTACGGAAAGATAGAAGGTGTAGGTGGAAATCTCCTTGTTGTTTCATGGCCTTCTTAAGGTGGAAGTGATGACATGCACGGGAAAATACAATCCTACTGATGATCCCCTCATCCATGCTATCATCCAAATGGAAATCTTGCCCCCGGTTCTGTGCAATGTAATGGGGCTGAATGGAGAGTTTTGCTGCTTCATCCCAATAAGCTCTTCTCTCCCTCTATAGTACATATGGGGCTGCCTCTGTCCTTGGGATGAAATGGTATGGCCTCCAAGAGTGGCCCAAGATACCCCATCAAAATATTCAGCCATGAAATGCCTCTTCAAATTCTCTAAGTGGTTTGCCCCACAAGAAGAGAAAAGTAATAATATGGAAATCATGGTTTGTCCATGGTATCTCCTGAAATATAGAACATGTATAATGGAAAGAATAGTGATCCCAATGGGATGTCCCAACATATAAGTCACTCTCCAAATAATGCTCCCTGTGAATAAATAAGCATCAGCAATACAAGGTGGCATAATACAATGAAAACAAGCTGTCACAAGACAACTAGAGAGTGGGTCACTGCTCCTCCCATGGGACCAATGCAGTGAGCCTCTTGCCTGCATCAAAATTATACATAACAAGTGCTTTTCCAGCCACTTTTTTGCTGCCACACACATCTCAAAATATAGGAACATGAAAATATAAATTGGTTCCAATGGTGCACACCAAGGAGCATGTGGCTCCCTCCACAAACCACCATAAGAATGGTCCATTCTTCTGCTGCAAAGTCTAAAAATACATCCTTGTACATTATGCAAGAAGGAAAAAATATTCTTGACTCATCATGCTTCTCAAACAAGGAAGGAAAGTACAGTACAAAATTTGGGATTATACCTTCCCCAATTTGTACTTGGGCTCTTGAGCTGAAATGGCCCAATTGAGAATTTGCCTCTACCCTGTTAGAGTCCCGTGATTTGGCCGATTAGTAAGCCAAATGACGATGTAACATCAAACCAAGCTTTGGAGTCCGAGGACCTAGCCTTCCTGGACTCAGAGAGGGCTCTCTCTATATGTGTAAAGGATATCTGTGTGTTTGCTTGTGGTGTTATGATATTAGGCTAGTTATGAAGTATGTTTTTTGATTTTTTGGTTTTCTAAGTTGTGAGGGATGAAACTGATCAAAGATATAAAATGGGTAACAAGAAGTTAGATTAACTGGGCTATGGGGTCAAAAAGGTCAAGGAAGCTATGAGATGATGATGCAAGGCTGCTGTAGGGCCGATTTGATTCAAGGTAGATAGGATCTTTGGGCAAAATGGAGTAAATGGACATCAAGTTTGTGAAAGACGAGGGATTTCAAGTGTAACTAGTTGATAGCAGACATAAACATGTTATAGCAAGCCATTAATCATGCTAAATGTAACTATGAGCTAATTAATACATAGAAATCAAACATTCAAGCCATGCATAGAAGTATAAGACCCTCTAACTTTGGGAAATGGCTATCAGACTTTGGGGAAAACACATAAGACGGACTAAAAACTCAAAATACTATGCCGGAATGCCTAAACACAGTCTTTAAGTTATTGGGCACTTTGATAAACAAGCTTTCATAGTTTTAGGCAAAGGGCTAGATCGGGACTAGGCCTCTTTGGTTCAACAAGATGATAATCTAATCAGTCAAAGAGATAGTTTCATGGACGGAACTATGGACAGTCATAGGTAAGAAGGGCACACCATACATCCTACTCAACATGCATAGAACTTATGAATAAAACTAGCAACAATATCCTTAAGTTACTAAAGAGCAGTTAAGAATTCTTTAGTACAACTAAGGAAGAAGAAAACATAAAAGCTATGAAGATTCAGGAATTTTGAGGTGCCTCCATGGGCATATCTCAAACTTAGTCTCTACTGATCTATAGCAGCAAGAAGCATGTACCATGAATGAAAACTAGAAGACAACAACAAAGCAAGAAACACTATACCATTCTACCATGTCATGGAATCCATCAACAATCCTTCATCATTCATCAAAAGCATCCAAGAGGCAGTCCAAAATCATAACACAAGTATGTTCTTCAAAGCTCATATGACCAATATATTACTTCTTCTCTCAAGTTCATCCTTTGTTTACAATGAAGCCCATGGAATAAATAGGCTTGAGTGAGGAAAACCTCATGATGCAACTAGCTATCCCATTGGCCTAATCAAAATATCTAAACTTGTCCTTGAGGCTTTGCAAAGCCCAAGGCACAAAAATATCTCATAAAATATCTAAAAATTTCTAAAAAAGGGAATTTAATTGACTTTGCAACATTTTCCAAGTGCAAAAATAGCTAAACGCACATTTGGAAAAAGCAGATTTTTGAGGTTCAAAAATTACAAAAATACTTCCAATTTATATCAGAAAAAGGTCCCCTGACTTGCCAGAAACATTTTGCAGCCTTCTTGATGTCGAAACGAAGCTCATGATAGCTCGTTGGAAAGCTCTGAGTGTCTACTTTCCGGCGCAACTAAAATCACCTCAATCTGATGCCTAGAGGTCCTCCAAATCTATAGCTGTGTGTAAAAAGCCAGAAAAATGCAGACTGTTGATATGCTGGGCAGAATGTGCAAAAAGTGAGCATTTTTCGCCATTTTGAGGGGGCGAATGATCTCCAAATGCTCTGAAAATCGCTGAGGACCTGATCATGAAATTATGGCATCAAATGGTGTCATCCTCCTCCCTTGACAAATCCTCAAAAAGAAATGGCGAATTTATGAGTTTTCGACCAAAAACTCAAAAAATGCCAAAAAACAAAAAGTTGTCAAAATAGGCCCAAAATTGGTGCGCATGACCTTCAAGGGTCCCTAGCAACATGCTTCGAAGCTGAGGCCAAAATGTCAAGTGCTGATATGCCTTTCTCCTCTTTCCGTGCCGGGCGCTTCCCCTTTGCCTTCTTCAGTTTCTCTTGGGCTGCCTTTAGTTTGCGTCGGGCAAACTGATTCAACTTTTGAAAGTGATGTGTCCTCTTCCTTTGCAGCTCCAGATCTCTGTTTGCTTTTTCAAGCTTCATCTCCAAGTGTTTGTTGGCCCTTTCCAACCATGCCTCCTTATTTTCTTCAATTTCCTGCTCAAGTAGTGCAGTGAGGGGAAAAGCTTGAAGCTGGGCCTGTTCTTCTTCTTTCTGCTTTTCCAAGGCTCTTTTAAGCCCTATGGTTCTGGGCCTCTTCCGCCTTTAAAGTATCTCAACTAGCAAACTTTTCAATAAGATACCATGCAGTGAAAAGGAGACAACTGTTAGGTGAATTGTCTGTGCAAAGTGTCAAGAAATCACCTTGTTCTTGTGAAGTTTAGAGGTCAACAACACATCTATATCTTTGTCCCAAGGTAGACTTTCCAATCATTACAAAACCTGCCCTTCCAAGTGTGCCAATTACTCAACAAACTTATGTCTTATGCAATCAACTCTTAGTGTAATCAGACAGTCAATGTCACAGTCCTGGAACAAAGGTAACAGAGTTTAAAAAGCTCCAAAAGTTTTAAGGAGAGGTTGTAGGAGTTTTCTCTTTTCAAAATAATCAAGGCCCCTTATCAATGTAACCCTTGCCTTTGTAGAAAAAATCTTTACTCTATATGAACATCCACTTATCAAATAAGCTCGAGGGATAAACAATAGTCAAGAAAAAACATAGTGAAAACTGTCTTTTCTGTGAGAAGTAGGAGCAACTGTGCCCTGTAGCTTTCAACCAACAAACTGTTCTTTAAAAAAAACCCTTTTTCTTATTACACTTCACTATTCTCTATTGGTATGTCATTCCATCAAACAAAATCATACCACATACATAGTCAACCTCCAGTGTGGCCATACAGTCAAACTCACTGTTATGGAACAAGGTGACAGAGTTTTTTGAAGAAAGCTCTTACAAGTTCAACCAAGCCTGTAGGAGTTTATCTTGTCAAATAGTTAAAGCACCTTATCAATGTGAAACCTTAGCCTTTGTAGAAGAAACCTTTGCTCTTATATGAATATCCCCTTATCAAAATAAACTCGAAGAACAAAAGACAGTCAAGCAAATACACAGTGAAAACTGTCCTTTTCTGTGAGAAATAGGAGTCACTTTTGCCTTGTAGCTTTCAACAATATAAACTTCCTTTCAATATAGAAAACTAGTCCTCCTTGTAAGAAATCCTCTATACTCTGTGAAAATCAATTTCTCAAATGAGAATGAAGAGTAAAAAACACAGTCAAATTCTTTTGTCCACCGGATGAGGTGGCAGGTTTTTGAAAGGCATTCGAGGTGCTGGCAGAGTTTCTGAGGTGGGTTAACAGGACTTATAGTGTTTTTTATGTAATAACCAGGTCTGTAGCCCTCAACCAATACACTATTTCTCAACAAAACCCTTCTTTCCTTTTACTCTTCACTGCTCTTTAATGGTAAGTCACTCCAGCAAACAAATTCATGTCACATACACAGTTAACCTTCAGTGTTCGAAAATTTCAAGGGCAGTGTCAAAATACCTCTTTGAATTTGATGGAAGATCCTTTGAGAAGCTTGTGCCACCTTCAGCAGTGATTTGGAGGCGTGTTGGAGGGTTTAAACGTGCGCAGCACTCTGTGGAGGAAGAACGTCGCGCAAAAAGCCAACCGGGCGGCCTGTTGGGTCGTGGTTGGGCGTCGTGTATAGGCACGTCACGCACACGTACAGGCGCGTCGCGCGATAGTCTACTGCCTGTGTAAAACCTCTCCTGAGCGCGTCGCGCAATTTTCCAGGCGCGTCGCGCTGTTAAACTGCTGCAAACTTTTTCAAACTGCTCCGAACTTCTTTGTTTGAGCTTGAGGGCATCAAAGGGTCTTTGCTCGATTTGAAAATGAAGATTCACTCTTCGACCTCACTCCTTTGACATATCAAAACTCCCAACGGTCACCTTTATTTTTTTTGAAATGCAAAATGAACTTTTGGTTGGCCCTTGCAAGGTTTTCACAGCTTTTTGACTTTTTTTCAACAATACCCTTTGGCTTATTTGTAACTTGGATTCATAAGCGATGTAGGCAGTGGAGATTTTCTATGTTTTTTAGATCGTGCTAACATGAATCAACTTCTTTATAAAAAACAAATATGGCCTGAAAGGTCAAAACTCTGTTTTACTTATGCACATGGGTTTGAAGGGTGATTCCTGTCAGTTTTGTTTCTTTGGTGACAATTTTAACACCGAAATTCAAACTTTGAATAATGCCCGGATGGCCTATAGACCATTCTCTGCCACTTTGTTAATCCTTGATGTTGATATTCATTATGTAAACCCCACTTTCAAAACTATTAAAAAAACCTGAAGACTGCTTTGTTATTTGAAAGGATAGGGTTTATCTTTCACCTTGCTTTTGACAACTTCTGTCCCCAACTGCTCCTTCAACCTCTTTCCCACTGCAGGTGCCCAAATTTGCTGACCTTATTTGGATTTGGTCATGGCCCTTTGATTTAAGAAAGGCGCCCCTTTTCGATATGCTTCCTTGCTTAGAACATATCATCTATGATATCTCTGTCCTTTTGAATAATGAAAAACTGTGTTTGTTTCAAACCATCCAAACACTGATAATATGTCAAATGACCCTCTTTTGGACATGATGAACAATAGTTCCAAAGGTGATGTCTCTTGGTAATAAAAGCTCAGATTTCCTTGCCAGCTGATTTTCTTTCCATGCTTTTCAAAGTTTTCAAAACTCAGATCATAACTTGTGGATAAGATGTCCTTTGAAACTTTGACTGTTCTTACTTAAAGGAGGAAATGTCTCTTTTTGGAGCAGTGGCATTTAGATTTTGCCTTTGATGATTTCCAGAACCTGAAATACTGTGCTAAAGCTCTTTTTGTACTTGATGAGCTTGTATACCTGTTTGTAAGAGACAAATTAGATCAAATACATTTTTGCTCTGGGTATTATGCCATAATCTTGTCTGCAATGTAAATCTAATTAGGTGACAGGTTTTGCTTGACTGTAGATGCAACTGTCAGGTGTCTTTGAATTTTCTTCTTTGACTGTGGGTAGAAGACAAAACAGAAGATGATACATCAGAGTTTAGAAAATGAAACAAGGAGGGCTGCCCTTTTGTTTCCTGTGAAGGAGGTCTTCACCGTCTCATTGCACTGCTCTTTGTTGAGGGGTAACTGAAATGTCACCATTTGCCTTGGCCAACTTATGATAAGTTATTTGAAAGATAATCTATGTGAGTAGGGAAATTAGCACTCTTTGAAAAACAAACATCCTTTCTTCTACTCACAGACACCGAGGCTCCTTTTGGCCACTTTCTTCTGATGGAGTTCTGAAAACACCAACTGCTGTATCTGAAAAGAAAATACCTGTCTTTGTGGTGGAGTGTAACTTGCATGTACTACTTTCCTGCCTCTTCTTTATGCTCATCTAGAAACCATGGACTGTATTTGAAATTTCAACAGGAACAGAAGAACACACAGGGGTCTTTTCATTGAAGTAATTTCCTGTTTTTAAGACTAATTGAAACTATGCATCTTAACACCCCTGCAGAGATGTTTGTTATGATAGCTTAGATTAAGGAGTCCCTTTTTTGATGAGCCCTGATGATGACTGAAACCTCAACTGATTCTCTTTACAAAACCACACACTCTGTCTTCTCTTGCCTTGCACATTTCAGATCTTAGCACTGTTATAATCATCATTTACACTCAGAGACCTAGAGTCACTGTTTTACTGTCTAGTAAAAAGCAAGTCTGTGCTTCTGCAATCCTTAAAGTCAATATTGGCCAGCGCCCTCTGCTTGTAGATGAAGGAGGCGCCTTAACCCTCTGCTTGTAGATGAAGGAGGTTCTTGGCCATGACAAATTACCAGTCTATTTGACAGTGGTGTCTTTCCTTTACTGTGATTTCATGCTGAAAGGAAGTTGCAAGGTCTTGATGAGTAACTCTCTGTCTTGCAGATATATCTCAGGCTCATGTTTACATTGAGAAGCAACTATTCTTCTAAATGTAGATTCAAGAAATTTCTTCTGAGATGATGTTATGTTTCCTGTCTTTGTAAAATCCATAAAACACTGTAAAACACCTAATAATCAGCTTGAGACTGTGGTCTATGCAGTGCTAAGACTTAGGGGTGTGTAAGTGGCGCGACTTAGGGCTGTAATCAATTTCATTTGCAGAGTGGGAGGTCAGTCATGATTGGTCTGTAACAGATGGAGGTTTTTTTGGCCTTTTGATGGTTGCCAAGGGTAAAATGCCTTAAAGCGCCACTTCCTAACTTAGGGGAGGCTTTTGAAACAGACTTGGATTTGATTTTTAGAGCTGATGGGCAGACCAGTAGGGTTAAAGCTAGACAGGATAGTGATAATGAGTTTTGACTTTGACATGGGCAGACTGAAAAAGTAGGAGGGCGAAAAAAGTTTTATGAGGGTTTTCTAGATGACAAATTGACATATGGAGATCAGCTTCTAGAAAACTCGGCAATGGATCTAGTCATCACTAACAAGTGAAAAATACTGATGACTAACATACCCCCAATGAGTAGGGAAGTGGCTGTGAGGTTCTCTCCACCATCATCAAGTGGGCTATTCTTCTCTCCCTATACTAATAGATGCCATGATGAATTCCCTCCCAAGTGAACTCCTCTAGCCAATCAAAGTATGCATCCAAGTGCATAGCTAGGAAGCCCTAATCTATCGTCCTCATATACAACACTGTTGTTCTGCAATATGGTGCTCCCCTCACACTGCTGCCTAATACTTTGACATCTCCCATGCCAAATTCATCCTCCAAGTTGATGCCATGCCCATCATGCAGCTTCTCATGCCCAAATAGAAATAAGGACCTTTGAAAATGAGCCTCCCATGAGAGACTATCGCCTCCAAAGAATCTTCCGATCGTGGCCAATGTAAGCATGAGTGGCCTCCATCTACTCCAATGCATGAAAGGGTCCTTCCTCAAAGGAAGAATCCTCTGTTCATCCAAATCCTTGGAGCATCCATCCTCCACCATGAAGATTCTATCCTCCAACCATGCAGCAAACTCTATCTGCGCAGTAAGACTGATGAAGATGGGTGATACTGAAAATGAGAGAGTATATCCCTCCTCCTTGAGTTTACCCCAAACCTTATGCGTTTTTTTGGATCCCTATAGTGTCTCCACCTCTCCAGAATCCATGAGTGGTGAACCAAATGGAATGATGCCTCTCATCAACTCTAAATCAAGTGGCCTCCTAGGTGGAATGCCCCCATAAAGTGAGATATCATGCTCTGAAATAGACTGCATGTATGAGTGGACTGATTTGTCCCTCTCTCCTCTGCATAGTGCAATCTCTTTCCCTTGTGTAGAAATTTTCTAAAATAGATATTGGTGAATGCCCATCATCCCTCCATTCTGATCCTTCTCTTCCCCCTCCATCTCACAATCCCCAGAAAATGCTACATAGGGCTCTGGAATTGTGCCTTGGTTCCCACATGTAAAAATATTTGGAACTCCCTGCAAAGATATAAGGGCTCCTCTAGTGGAAGCAATATCTCCCTTATCACCTCCATGTGGTGATGGATGTCCTCCGAGTGTGAAAGTGTTGTTGGTTCCTTCCAGTGCATGCAAAGTGTTTGTGTTTATGTCACAATGAGTTTCACCAAGTTCTTCCATCAAACCCTTAGTGAATGCTTCATGTGTTTTTGCATTTGCATGGCAATGTAAAATGGGAATTTCAAACCAACAAACATGAGCCATAACTTTGATTTGCAGCGCTGCTCCTCCAATGGCCTCATCTCCTTCCTCTATCCCCCTTATAAATGGACAAAGGACTGTGTTGTGGATCTACATGTGTGGCTGAATGCTCACACTGATCATGAAAAAAACTAGGATCTGCTCCATCCACAACCCTTTTCAAAAAATATTCCCACTGTTCCCTTTCATAAAGATTTTCAATGATGTCCTCAATGGTCTGGAAAAGAAGAAGAGAAACCTCCTCTTCCATCATTCCTCTTTCCTTGTCTCCTTTGTAAATCTCCTCTCCTTGGAGATAAGCTCCTCTTTCTGATAGCATTAGATCTTGGGCACAAGCTGAGCCAAGATCATGCTCTGATACCACTGTAATGTTCCAAATCTGGAACTTGCTGCTCCATCGAGAATATCTTAATGTTCCAAATCTGGAACTTGTTGCTCCATCGGGAATATCTTAAGATATTCCAATATTCCAACTCCAGGAGTATTAACAATCAACAACTGAACTATTTTAGAGATTGAATGTAGGGGCATTTACTGGATATGTCACCTTCACAAGGAAGGATGAGATCCAGAGGCTACCTGGCCCACTAGCAGACTCTCCCAATAGAACTTGTCAAGAGCTAATATTTCCCTTCAAAGAATTTCTGCAATGCCTCCCATGGGAATGTTGTATAAGGAATTATATGCAAATAAAACACTACTCAGGGTTGGGATCCATTCATAATTATAATATGGATTCTAAATGCAGAAAGAGAGCTGAAACAAATAAATCTAGGTGGGTTAAACAGATCTTCCCAACCTAGGTACCTCATAAATCAGCTCAAAGAGTGAGCTACAGCAATATGAAAAACATCAATATGAAACTCTACAAATCTGAATGTATCATGAGAGGGTAAATACTACAACCATAATTATATTAATATATCAGAAATTTATTACAAAAAAATCACGAGGAACAAGGCCCTCAAGCTTTTAGAACCAACCTCCAATGAATAAGAAGTGTAATACATGAGATGCTGCTGCTGCACAAAATGCCGGAGAGCAGTGACTGCGCAGTCCCTATGAGAGATGCAGCTGCTGAATACATAAAAAATTGTTGGGTATGTGTTGTATTCTTTCCACGACTAGCCCCACCCACTGTACATTGCGCCGGGAGCAGCAGGGGGGTCAGAAGGGGGGAGGCAGCCCCCACTGTTGGAGTCTGGGGTAGCGCCCCGACAAAAATTTGTTTGGTGTGCGGACCCACTCATAGGCGGACCCACCCATGTTTTGTGCATGATTTTGCACATGGTTTTGGGGTACGATGATTTTTGGCCCCTGGTATTTTGTAGATCCGGTCAAGGGAAATACGGTTATGTTCTAATCCAGGGTTAATGGATTGGGGTTTATGTATGCTTCGGCATGTATATATATGTGTTGTAACACTAAAAGGAAGATAATGAAAAATCAAGCTGGTCGTCCCAATTTGGGATCCAGGGGAAAATCTTTGTGTTTATCTGTTTTATGTTTTATGCTCTCGCTATTGTTTATTTTCTGTTATAAGATTCGTGTGTAGATAATTTTTGTTCAGGGTTAAAACCTACATTTGGTATCAGAGCTGTTTCGGCTTCAAGGGGACGCCTTTACTGTTGAGCGTTTTTTTCTCGGGCCTGAGGTAGACCCTGTTCAGTGGGAGATCTGCGGGATCGATTCTTGCGGTGAAAGAAGATGGCAAGCGGCGGAAAGATAGAGATCGAGAAATTTAATGGTCAGAGTTTTGAGTTATGGAGGCTCAAGATGGAGGATCTGCTGGTGGATAAAGATCAGTGGATCGCAGTAGATCCGGGTACTAAACCAACGGAAATGTCAGATGAAGACTGGAAGAAACTGGATCGGAAGGCTAAGAGCACAATACGGTTCTGTGTCTCGACCAGATGTTGTCGTGGTCCGGGGAAGCTACGGCGGCAACTGAAAAACTTGGGACTTTGAACCAATATAAGTCTCTGGTGAATAAGTTGTTCCTGCGGAAAAAGCTATATAACCCGAGGATGAAGGAGGGAGACTCAGTGACAGAGCATCTGAACACCTTCAATATTGTGGTAAGTCAGCTGTCATCTATTGATATTAAAATATCAGATGAAGATAAGTGCATCATTTTTTTGTGTTCTCTACCAGATTTTTGGGACAGTCTGGTTATTGCAATAGGTAGCAATACAACTACCTTGAATTTTGATGACATTGTCTCAGCCTTGCTGTCAGAGGAAATGAGACGGAGAAATATGGAGGGTTAGAATGGAGATGCCTTATCTACGAGGAAGGTCCCAGAATAGAAACAAGAATAAGGTTTCGAGTGGGAGATCTAAATCTAGAGGGAGATCTAAATCTCCTGGAAAGTTTGTAAAGGTGTGCTGGAAATGCGGAAAGGAAGGACACTACAAAAAGGAATGCAGATCTAAAGCTCCCGAGAAAGGAAAGGGATCTGATGAAGGTCCTTCTGCAGAGGCAAAAACCACCTCGGATGAAGGTGGGGATGTGTATTTGGCTTCTTCTTCAAATACACATGTAGATCATGAGTCATGGTTGATTGACTCAGGTGCATCCTTTCACTTCACTTCCCATAGGGAGTGGTTCTGCGAGTATGAGAAATATGATGGTGATGTCTTCCTAGGGGATGATAAGAAGGCCAAAATCATCGGACGTGGAAAGGTCAAGCTGAAGCTACAAGGTGGAAGGATTAGAAAACTTCCTAGTGTTCTGCATATTCCTGCATTGGCCAGAAATCTAATTTTTGTAAGCAAGTTGGATGATACAGGTGTAAAAATAGTGTTCGAGAAAGATGCTTGCAAGATGGTTTGGGGAGCACTGGTATTAATGTGGGGAGTTCGGACTGGAACTCTGTACAAGCTACAAGGTAGCACTATTATTGATGGGTGTAACAGTTATGTGGTTCCTAAAAGTGGAGCGGAAAGCCTAGCTGTCTTTGGAGAAAAGACCATGCTATGGCATCAAAGGCTTGGACATATTGGAGAGAAGGGCCTTCAGATACTACATAGAAATGGTATGGTAGAAGGTATGTCTAATTGCTCTCTAGATTTTGATTTCTGTGAACATTGTGTATATGGGAAGCAGAATCGGGTGAGTTTTCCTTCTGGTGCTAAGAGGGCGAACAAGATATTAGAACTTGTGCACAGTGATGTATTTGGACCTGTGTCAGTTCCATCACTGGGAAAGTCTGCGTACTATGTTTCATTCATAGATGACTTCTCAAGGAATACATGGATATATTTCTTGAGGAATAAATCTGAAGTCTTTGACAAATTTAAATAATTTAAGGCTCTGGTTGAAAACCAGACAGAGAAGAAGATAAAGGCGCTAAGGACAGATAATGGTGGGGAGTTCTGCAAGAAGGAATTTGAAGAGTTCTGTAAGAAGTGTGGCATAGCACGACAGAAGACTACTCCATACACACCTCAACAAAACGAAGTTGCGGAAAGAATGAACAAAACGTTGATGGAAAAGGCAAGAAGCATGCTCAGTGGTACCGGGTTAGGACAAGAATTTTGGGCAGAGGCAGTGGAGACTGCATGTTACTTAGTTAACAGATCACCTTCATCAGCGTTGGAGGATAAGACTCCACATGAGGTATGGACTGGTAATAAAACCTCTCTTTCACATCTAAGGGTATTTGGATGTGATGCATATGTACATGTTCCAAAGGAGAAAAGGACCAAGTTGGATAATAAATCTGAAAGGTGCATCTTTATTGGGTATAAGGATGGTTTAAAGGGTTACAAGCTTTGGAATCCATAAACAAGGAAGGTTGTGTACAGCCGAGATGTGGTGTTTAGAGAAGTGAAAGATGTTGTTAAACATGAAGTCCTACCAAAGGAACCTGAGAAGATAGAGTTTGAGCTAAAGGGGGATGAATCAGACTCTACAGCAGAAGAAGACTCAGAAGATGAAGAGGCACAAACTCCAGCTTTGAGAAGATCAGTTCGGGAAAGAAGGCAACTAGAAATGTATAGTCCATCTGCTTTATGTTCAGGTTTTTCCTTAACTATAATTGATGATGAACCCAGAACTGTCAGGGTGGCAGTAGATTCAGAGGATGGAAAACTTTGGAAGGAGGCCATGGTTGATGAAATGGCATCCTTGCACAAAAATGAGGCATGGGATCCGGTGGAGTTGCCGGCTGGAAGGAAGCCCATCGGGAGAAAATGGGTGTTTAAGAAGAAGATGAATGTAGAAGGCAAGGTGGAGAAATACAAAGCTCGGTTGGTAGCAAAAGGTTATTCCCAGGTGCCGGGAATTGATTTTGGTGATATTTTTTCTCCTGTTGCCAAGGTTAATTCTATTAGATTACTTTTATCTGTTGCTGCTGCATTTGATTTTGAGATAGAACAGATGGATGTGAAGACAACATTTCTTCACGGGGATCTAGAAGAGGAGATCTACATGAAGCAACCTGAAGGCTTTATGGTGAAGGGTAAGAAAGAACCGGTATGCAGGTTGAAGAAGTCTCTGTATGGGTTAAAACAGTCACCAAGGATGTGGTATCAAAAATTTGATACCTATATACGGGGACTTGGCTTCACCAGAAGCAAGGAGGATCACTGTGTTTATTTTAAATTAATTGGTGACCGTGTTATTTATTTGGTATTGTATGTGGATGATATGTTGTTGATTGGAAATGACAAAGAAATTATCCAAGATTTGAAGACCCAACTGTTCTCCAAATTCGACATGAAGGATCTTGGTGCCGCAAACTATATTTTGGGCATGGAAATTAAGAGAGATCGGGCAAAGAGGAAGCTCTGGTTAAACCAGAGGAAGTATGTCGAGACTATATTGCAGAGGTTCAATATGCAGGATAGTAAACCGATGAATGTTCCTATTCCTGTAGGTGTAAAGCTATATGCTGAACAGTGTCCCAAGGCACAAGAAGAAGAGGAGGATATGTCCTGTGTTCCATATGCAAGTGCAGTGGGTAGCCTGATGTATGCAATGGTCTGTACTAGACCAAACATTGAACATGCAGTGGGAGTATTGAGCAGGTTTATGTCAAACCCAGGGAAGGAGCATTGGACAACAGTGAAGTGGGTTTTCAGATATTTACGTGGCATTAGTGATTATGGCTTGTGCTACTAGGGAAGATCAGGATTGGAAAGAATGTTGGACATTCATGATTTTATTGATGCAGACTGGGCTAGAGATCTGGAACAAAGAAGATCTACAAGTGGGTACGTGTTTAACCTATTTGGAGGCGCAGTCAGTTGGATGAGTAAAAGAAAGTCTGTAGTGGCTCTTTCAGCTACAGAGGCAGAATACATAGCAGCCACTCATGCAAGCAAGGAAGCAGTTTGGTTGCAGAGATTGTGTCCAAGTATGGGGTTGGTACAGCAAGCTTCAAGGATAGACTATGATAGCCAAAGTGCAATTTTCTTGGCTAAGAACCCTGCTTACCATTAAAAGACAAAGCACATTGATGTTCAATATCACTTTGTTAGAGATATGGTTGAGGCTAAAAGGGTGTTGCTGGTAAAGGTGGACACTTTGAAGAATGTTGCAGATGCATTGGCGAATTCTATGAGCACTCAGAAGTTCTCTTGGTGTAGAAAAACAATGGGTGTTGAAGAATTGGCCCAATGACTAAGCTCTCCTGTGGCCCCCTATGGAAAGAAAACAACAAGTGGGAGAATGTTGGGTATGTGTTATATTCTTTCCACGACTAGCCCCACGCACTGTACATTGCGTCGGGCGCAGCAGGGGGGTCAGAAGGGGGGAGGCAGCCCCCACTGTTGGGGTCCGGGGCAGCGCCCCAGCGAAAATTTGTTTGGTGTGCGGACCCACTTATAGGCGGACCCACCCATGTTTTGTGCATGATTTTGCACATGGTTTTGGGGTACGATGGTTTTTGGCCCCTGGTATTTTGTAGATCCGGTCAAGGGAACTACGGTTATGTTCTAATCTAGGGTTAATGGATTGGGGTTTATGTATGCTTTGACATGTATATATATGTGTTGTAACACTAAAAGGAATATAATGAAAAATCAAGCTGGTCATCCCAATTTGGGATCTAGGGGAAAATCTCTGTGTTTATCTGTTTTATGTTTTATGCTCTTGCTATTGTTTATTTTCTATTATAAGATTCATGTGTGGATAATTGCTGTTCAAGGTTAAAACCTAAAAAAAAATAATGTAGTTGAAAGATATAAGAAAATGGCCCAAGAGAGGAAAATGGGCTCAATATGGGATTTCTAACCAATGTCAGGGAGATTGCTAGAAATGCCGAATAAAATACAATAGTGACAAAAAAATTGTCACTGCAACTGAAACCAAATGAATATGAGGCTATGGCTGATCTGAAATGATGATGCCCTCCTCTGATAATGCCCCCAAGGGAAAAGGAGCTGATCCCCTTTTCTCAAAAGCACTCCTCCTGATGAGCACAAGAATCTCCCTCAACACTGCCCCCATGAAATAACGCAGTTTTTCTCATGAATTGCACTGTGAGAGATGGTGAAAGTGTGGTCTAATGCCACTGATCTGAAATGCAGCCCAAGAGACTTCTCTGCTGCTCCTCCAAAGGAAAGATCATCCTCCACTGAAAAAGCAAGCCAAGAAAGGCTCTAAGAGTTCCTCTACTGTTGCCCCTGCAACACAACACTATTCTGCTACAGAAATAACGTTGCAACTGAAGGAGTGAGCTTGGCCAAATTCCAAAATGAGGAAATGCAGCTCAAATCCTCTCCTCCTTTGAGGAAGAGGTGGGGGATTCCCGACCGGGAACACCCCCAGTGCTCAAGAGCACTGCAATCCTGCTAAACAACCCAGATGTGCAAGTCCTTGGCTTCTCTACGAAATTTCTGAATCAAAACATAACCAAATGAGCTGCTATCTTCTCTCTTATGAAGAAAATGAACTCTCTCTTACCATAGGTCCCACAATTAGGGTTTCCATTCACTTTTGAATGCTTTCCCTCCAAAAAATGCGTTGTCTTCTAAGGCAATCCACCCCTCTAAGGCAGTGCTATTGACTTGGTCAAAGATGGCCAATTCAAGGTGATCCTCATCATGTTCACACCATTAGGTGTTTATTTTAGCTGATTATTTATCCTCCTTCCTCATAAGGAGTGTTATCTCTTCATCAAAAGAGGGTTAAGGTGTCCCCTTACCCATTTTATTAAACAAAATAAAATGTGCAACTATAATGTTCCATTTTAGCTTGAGGCTAAAATTGGGAACATTACAATCAATATTAGCAAATGAAATCATTATCAGCATCAAAATGAGGAAAATGCTAAAGGTTTCATGTGGTGCAAGAAGGTACCAACAGTTTTCCCAATAGTGACAGCGCAGTTTCCCAAACTGCTGCTTCAGGAAATTACATGGCAAGTTGTTTTTTGTTACATGGATAATTATGTATGTCATGACATCTACTAATAAATAGCAAATGGCTAGGTACATCAACTGAACATACATGAAAGAAAAAACTTTCCCAAGGCCATATAAGAGATGGCTGTCTCCATCATACAATTTGGCCCAATGTTGACCATGGAGCTTAATGAAAAGCTTGCCCTCTTGTGGAGCAATGCACTGAATATGAATCGTAAGAATATCCAAATACTGTGTTAGACAATCCATGGATGCAAAAGCAATATTCTTACCATGTGTTGAGATTAAGATGATGCATATGTGTGTGAATAATTCCTCCATAGTGGTATGACACACTCCTATGAAGAGGAATAAACCATGTGCTGCATGAAGACCACTCTTCTCATTCTTGGAATCCCAAGTTAAGAAGATCATATCAATGTAATAGATGTTTCCATCCAATACTTCATCATTCTCACCTCCTCCTTGTCCACCAAATGCATTAAGTGTGAAGTGATCTTGGGGACACTTCATCAATAACCCCAAGCTCCCAAGTGATAGCGCTGTTGGCCTATGAAAATAGGCCCCTGCCAACTCATAACTCCATCCTTTGACATGCATCTTGTCAAAGACATCTCCCATAATGCTGCTACACATAAGAAGTCCCTTCCAAAGTGGAAGTACCTCTTGATCATCTAAGGCCAAGGAGTAGCCCCTTTGCACAATGATAGTGCCATCTCCTACTCCTGTAACATCATGCAATATGTGAGAGCAATTATGTCCCTGCTCTCTCAAGTACAACTTAGGCAATGAAAGTGTTTCCTGCCTCCTCATGCTCTCATCATACAAACCATGTAAGGAAGACATAGTGACTGATATGAAGGTCACATCAACACCATGCATCCATAATCTTTTCTACTCAATGATGCAAGCATCCTACCACATCTTCTCCATCCACATACCCTTTGGAAGAGGATAAGCCAAGTGATGGCCAAACTCCCTCAAGAGTAACCAGCGCAGCCAAGCCTCCTGCTACCCGATGTCATAGATTTGCAAGTGGCTCACTAGCCTCTTGCTCTTCATCCACATCCATTCAACCACTTGTAGATGTCTCCTACCATCCCCCATATTGGTACTCCTCCAATGAGGGCTACCATCCTCCATGAGTTGATGAACCTTGCACTCCATGATATGTTGAAGTGCATCTCTAATGGGATCTCTCCATGAGATCTTTTTCTCATCAATAGTTCTCCAAAACTGATGAGGTCTTGGATCTTCTGAAAGTAGAAGTTTCTCTTTGAGCTGAGAGATGCTCATGGAGAAAGTGTCATCTGGAAAGGAGAAATTTTTTCTCATCTCAAGATGTCTACTATCTATCATCCTTTCCTTCAAATCTTCAATCCCCAACCTCAAGTGTGGTATGTAATCCAAAAATGGCTCATGAGGATGATGGTTTATTTCTTCCTTGAATTTTCCAATGTTGCATAGCGCAGTGCAATCTTGCTACTCTAGGTTAGCAATGTATGTTGATTCTTGGTCATATGAATTTCCACAATCCACTAAAAGATTTGATGCAATAATAGAAAGTGGAACTTCATTCATACCTTGATGGAACTTGGGATCTCCTTTTGTGGCTGCAAGATTTCTTTCTCCCAATGTAATGGCTGCCCTAGCTACAAATGTAGAAGGCTGCTCTTCCAAGGTTGTGATAGCGCTAGTACAAGTCTCCTCCCATGGTGGTGTGGGTTTTTCCTCCTCTAATCTCTTTCTATCAAAGGCTCTAATAAAACTTTGAGTGAACTCAGCAAAAGAAGGCACCCTTGCATGGCTCAAGTGACTGTACCACCAAACATTGGCGTCACCCTCTAGGTGCAACATTGCAACTTCTACTACTTCCTTCTCTACCAATGGATGTAGTAGGAAGAATGCCTCAAGCTTTCTTGCCCAAGCTCTTGCTATTGATGATCCATCATATGTAGGCAATAGGAACCTATTACCTTTGATTTCTCTTTTGTTGCAAGACCTCCTCTCTTCCTTCAACTGAATGAACTGCGGAAGAGCTAGAGTCTCTTTGAAGGCTCTAGGTTGAGATTTGTACTCAACAAGGTACTTACTTAGAATCAGATGATCCAAGTATCTTCCATGATCATTGTCTTCTTCTTGATGAAAATAGGAAGTGCATGGTCCTTCCTCCTCTATTTTCCCATCCTCCTTGGGGAGGTTCTTCATAGATCTGAAGAATGATGAGACAAAAATCATCCTCTCCAACATTATGATCTTCTTCTATCTTCTTTGGCTGAAATTCACAAGCTGAGCCAAGATGATGCTTTGATACCGCTATAATATCCCAAAATAGGGAAAATAAACAAGGTTGGGAATATCTTTTAATATCCCAAGATTGGAGATCCAGCAATACATGAACATAAGCATGGAGTAGCAATGATAATATCATACCAAGATGTATGGAAACCATAAAGCCATTTTATTATATATGTCAACATCAAATAAGTGCAATACACATCAAATGATCAAGGAAAACAAGCCTCCCATGAATACATATGTCAAAAGTGAAATGCTGCTACATAGCAGAATGTCTATGGATCAAAACTGCGCAGTCATAGATAGAGCACTGCTACAGGAAATAAAAAACAACATAGAACTGCATATATATGGTTGATACAATGATGGGAGAGAAGATCTAAGCTCCCAAAAACAATTTCTAGTCAATCCTAGAAGGATTAGCTGAAATATGCAAAACTACAAAATGCTGGAGTTGCAGTCCTAAGACTGAGTTGCAGCTGCTACTCAGCCCTGCTACTCTGGCATTTTTTCCATTTTGTATATTTTAGGAAATCCTTATAGGATTGTCTTGAGATTGTTTCCATGGGTTTAGAGCTTTTCTCCCCCACTTATTTGAGCTATACATTTCCATATCCATGTGTTGACATTATTTCTGTAGCAGTGTCTCCTATAAACTGCGCAGTCATAGCCTTGGGCTTTCTATATGTAGCAATGTTCTTCATTCTTTTGTACATGTTCTATTGAGGCTTGCATTGCCTAGCTTGAGTGATCATTACCTCAAGAATTTGTATACATTTGCTACTATAAGATCAATTTGATTGCTATTTGGATGTTCTCATGTTTTAGCTATTGATATAACGCTGCTACTCCAACATGTGTTCTTACATTGTTGCATCCTCCAACTTTGGAATATCTTAAGATATTCCCATTGTTGTAGAAAATCAGTATTCCAATTAGCTGCATGCTAATTTTGGAATATTACAAGAGATGTAACTAAAGCATCTGTTGAAATGTGAAAAGGTAGTTTCCAATTTGGACATCTTATGATGGGTGCTTCAGAAATTTTTGTTTTTAAAGTTTCAAATGCCAATTGGAAATCAGGATTCCAATTGAATTCACAATCTTTGGTAAGTAACTTGAAGAGTGGGGATGCTATTTTAGTGAAATTTTCTATAAATCTCCTATAATATCCTGTAAATCCTAGAAAACTTCTAACATCCTTTTGACAACTTGGAATTGATAGTTTGGAGATGACTTCAACTTTAGATGTATCAACTTTAATTCCATCTCCTGAAATGTGATGTCCTAAAACAATCCCTTCCATAAACATCATGAAACATTTTTCATGACTTAGTGAAAGGTTTGCTTCCTTACATATTTTAATAACCTTTTCCAAATTTTCTAAAGCTTCTTCAAATGAATTCCCATAAACTGTAACGTCATCCATGTACACCTCTACACAATCATGTATTAGATTAGAAAAAATTCCTACTACTTCCCTTTGGAATGTTGCAGGTGCATTGCACAATCCAAAAGGAAGTACTCGGTAGGCATAATTCCCCCATGGACAGGTGAATGTGGTCTTATCTTGGTCTTCAAGTGCTACTTGAATTTGATTGTAACCACTAAAACCATCCAAGAATGAGAAATACTTCTTACCTGCTAATGAATCCAATACTTGATCTATAAAGGGTAAAGGAAAATGATATTTTAGGGTAGCTTTATTCAATTATTTATAATCAATGCATACCCTCCATTTACCATTTTTTCTTGGTACAATCACTAAAGGGGAAACCCACTGACTGTCTGAAATTGGATAAATGAAGTTCACATTCAGAAATTTTTGCAACTCTTTTTTCACAATTACCCTAAGATTTGGATTCATCCTTCTTTGAGGTTGTCTGATAGGTTTACAATTTTCCTCAATATAGATGTGATGTATACAAGTCTTAGGACTAATTCCTTTCATGTAAGTGTATTCCCATGCATATGTAGAAGAATGTTGTTGTAATGTTTTGATTACATTTTCCTATTGTAATCTCTCCAAGTTTTTGTTTCTGTTCAATTTTTTTCCTGGAAATATTTCAACTGTAGAGCTACCAAATTCTTCCATAGAATGAAGAGACATCTGCCTGGATGAAAAATATTCAATATTTCATTTTTCTTGAAATTGATCATGTTCATATTCTGAGGACGATTCAAAGTTTTCTATTGAATTTATGATTTGATTATCTTCACTAATGGTTGAAATAGTAAAGAGAGGTTGTATATCATTGTCATCATCAATCCATTCTTTTTCATCTAACTCTGTGATTGTTTTTTCTGGAGGATATAGAGTGAATTTATTTGTTGAGTAACCATCAGAGATATACATGTCACCAGATCACCAGCTAATGAAAGCATCAACTGTAGCCAACCAAGATCTTCCTAATATAAGTGGATGTCCTCCTAGATTGTTCTTAGGATTTAAGATCATAAAATCAACGGGATAATCCCAAGAGTCTAGGGATACTGAAATATATTCTAACACATCATATGGCTTGATTACAAATTTGTATGCTAATTGGAGTAATGTAGGTGTATACAGAAGATTAGAAAGTTTGGGTTGTTCCATGGTTTTTTTGATCCTGATGTTTATTGATGATCCTAATTCAATATATGTATTTGGAATTTCAACACCATTGATATGTGTTTTTACAAGTGGACTTCCTGGATCTAAATATTTTTGTATGGCAATTTTTCCCATCATTATGTCTGCAATTTTTCATACTAGCTGAATTCTTTTCATTTCTTTTGTTTTTCTTCTTGGTTTCTTCATGCTCAAATCTTTTATTGTTTTGGCTAGAATTGGAATCTCTTTAATGGACTATAAAAAAGGGATTTTGATGCATACACTTTTCAATTCATCTAGAAAATCACAATTGGGAAAGATAATATGCTTTTATACCCCTTTATCAAATTATAATATTTCAGGAAAAGGAGGTTTAGAAGTAAGTATGGATGGTTGCTCTATGATAGGAGTTGAGTTTACTGGTTCTTTTTGTTTTTCATTTTCAGAATTCTGGTTTTGAAGAGAATCTTCCTCAAAATTATCTTGTTCTTGAATAACTACAAAAGGCTTTTTCTTTTCTAGTATCCTACTAGATCTAAGTTGGACATCATTGAGATCTAGAAGAGTAATCATGTAGGTTGGAAATTGTTGTCCTTCTATCATAGAAGTATTTTGAGGTTTTTTATTATTGGGCTTTGGTAATGTTTGGGCAGGTATTTGATTTGGTCTTTGTGGAAATGGTAATGAAAGTTGTGCATTTTGGTTTTGGAGTTGGGGTTGTTGATTTTGTTGAGGAATTTGTTGGGTAGGATAGTTTGGATATTGTTAGGTCCCTGTAATTTGTTAGATTGGCAGAAAAAATGAGGACCTAGCCTTCTTGGACTCAGAGAGGGCTCTCTCTATGTTTGTGTGAAAGATGTATCTTAATAGCTTTCTAGGGTTTTGATTTTAGGATAGTTATATGGAATAGGGTTCATTTGCTTGTTTGGTTGGTTGGTTAGGTTGTCAAGAAGGTTTAATAGAGTGAGAGAGTATCAATCCATTGGGGTATGGAGTCTGCAAAGGTCTTGAAAGGTGTAAAAAATGTGTCAAGGATAGCTCAAGGGGCAAGTTGACATGGCCAAATGGATCTAAGTAGGTCTAGGGAGAGTGAAATGACATGGAGTTGTGAAAATAGTGAGTGAATGGGCAATCAATAATCCTTTAAAAAAATAGTAAACAAGAAGAATCTTCTAAGATGATAGCATAATAAAAACTTGAAGAGAAATGAAGGATTCTTCAATATCAACTAGGCTAAGCAGATCTTAAAAAAACCAGATAAGTAAGCTAAGAGAGTAGTAAAGGATTCTATAAAACTTACTTGCAAACAAATAGCATTTTAACATAACATCTTAGTAACACTAAAGATCATTTAAGGATTATTTAGCAAAAATTTGAAGAAGAAAACATAGAAATCAAGGAAGCAGGCAGAAGTAGGGTACCAAGAAGGAAAATCCTATTCTCTATTTTTGTCCTAAGATTAAATGAACCATAAACATAATGAATAACTGAATAAAACAAACAAAAAGATGTAATACATCCCCATCTAACCAAGCTCAATTAATCTTAACAATGATCTTGATCCATAGAAGCACAGTACAACACCATCACAAGTCACCAAAGACAATTTTACTAATAAACTCCAAGTCTATCTCATATGCTCATCAAATATCCAAAAAAATACAATAACACCTCCATGCTCTATTTAACTTGCATTGGAGGGTCAAAACCCTAACTAGGGTTTGAAAATTTCATAAATACTCATAAATGTCATTTATTTCCAAGAGACCATGCAAGGCCCAAGGCATAAAATATCTAATGAAACAAATGCAAAAGTAACTTCTACTACCTAATTTTGGATTAATTTGCCCAAAAATCCACAAAAATATCCATTTTCCATAAATGAGTGTCTTTTGTTGAATTTTTCACATAAGGGCGCAATAGGGAGGTCCAGGGGCGTAGTGCTTGCACAGGAAAATTGGGTCACCTTGCAGCTGAATTGTGAAGGCCTTCCCGATGTCGGAATGAGCTCCGAAATGGCCCTTTGGAAATCATATCAAGTCTATATTTAAAAAATACCCATAGTTTTTTAATTGGACTCTATTAACCTATTCAAAAGTCAAAAATTCCGAAGGTTTTTAAAAGCGCAACGCCTACCCTGAAAACTTGGCAGAAAGGTGAAAATTTGCATGTTTTTGGGCCTTTTGGAAGACCAAAATTGCTCCAAATAATCTGAAATTTGGTGTGCATGATGCCCTGGGACTGATGAATCCAAAAATTTAAAATTTACCTCCAATGGATGCCTTCAGAAAAAGCACAGCGCCAAGGGCTCTACGCCCTTGGCCCTTAAAATCAGTCAAAAAACCAAAATTCTCAAAACTTGCCAAAATTTTGCAATTATCTTCCTCATGGTGTTTTGGATGCCTGTAGAGAAGAATCAACTAGGATTCCAAGGTTTTCTTGGTCATTTTCCTCCTTGAGTGCTTGAATTTTTGCAAGGGCTCTTTTGAGCTTGGCCCTTGCAATTTGATTTCTCAAGGCATAGTGTTTGGTCGTCTTCCTCTAAAGGCTAAGATCTCTTTGTGTCTTGGCTAGCTTATCTTCTAAGTATGTATTAACCCTCTCCAACCAAGGCTCCCGATCATACTCAATCTCCATGGCAAGTAGCTCAATTGGAGTAAGTTTCTCTGCCAATGTTGTTTCTTTCTCCCTCTCCTTGGCCAAGGCCTTCCTCAAACCCATTGTTCTTGGCCTTCTTCTAGATACCTGCCCTTCTTCATCTTCACTCTCATCAAAGACACCCAGGACTTCATCAAGCCTAACTTTGTTCCTTTCAGCCTCTTTCCAGGCTTTGATTGCCCTGACCTCATAAATGGATTTTTGTGCCTCCAAATTCTTTTTCTCGGTCTCATAATAGTGGATGACATTCCTATACCTAGCTAGGTTGGTTTGAAAATCTTTGATTTTGGCATCTTTACCTTTGAGAAGCATTCTTGTGACCCTTGCCTCGTTCTCATCATCACTGTCAAGATTAATGATTTCAAAATTCCCGCTCGGTCTCATATTGATCTTCTTCTTCTTCCTTTATGACCTTGTCTTTGCCTTTGTCCAGCTGCTTGGTGGAAGTGGAAGGCCTGGCCCCTTGCCTTTTAGAGGAAACAAACACATGCCTACTTCCTCTTTGATATGTTAAGGAAAAAGGTTCAATTTTACTCATTTTGGTGCCTTCACCATTGTTGCCATCATGACTATCATTATTACTGATGTCCTTGTTTTCCTCATGGATTTTATGGTTTCTCTCATGGCTGCTTTCATATTTTTCCATGCTCTTTGCTTCATCACCAATTTCTGCACTGTCATTATCTTCATTGTTTTCCTCTACC
>JAXQQM020066496.1:0-67031 GCA_034641835.2 Pinus albicaulis | reverse complement strand
TTTCCCTGACTTGATGACCTAAGTATATGTTGCGAAGAATAAAGTATTTGTTGGATTGCTTAGTTGAGCGATTGTTTTCATCAGACGAAAATCCTGGCGTTGGGTGTAACAATTGTGCTTTGGGCTTTGTCTGTGACAGCTCAGAGTCTTCAAAAGGGCCAATGAGAAGGAGGAGTTGGTTGCTGGGAGTTGCACATCAGAATTGTGGATTAGCCCAGAGGTTTGAAGGTGCTCGAATCAAGCCTTAGATCTGCGAAGGCATCCTCCAGTGTAGAGAGGAAGCGTGATCTTGTTTGGGCTGGAGCTGATAGGGAAAATTTGAGAAGGCTAGGGTTCGATCCATTGCAGATCCGTCGTATGCTAAGGATTGCTTTAGTGAAGGTTAGCTATGGCGATGAAATCAACGGACGAGGACTCTGTTGCTGCTTGATGAGTCCAGGGAAGCACCAATTGAGGTGTTCTAGTCCAATGGAGAAGAGCAAGCCTACGAGAATAGCCAGAAAGTCGCGGTTAACATAGGCGATTTTGGAGGAGAAGATGATGCTCACGTGCCTCTGTTTTCATGGCGAAAGTTGTGCCTCGAAGAAAATGTTGATTTAGCAAAATCTTTTTTCTGGTTTTTTTTATCTGCTTCGATGGCCTCTATCCTGGCGAGTTTAGCACTGGTTCAAGGCACACCAACGCCATCATGGAACCAAAAAAAAGAAGAAGAGGTTTTCCAAATGATGTCTGTGCGCTGAAGTTGTATAGGGCGAGTAAGGTTGTATTCGTTCCTGCACATGTTCCTGCACACTGACAGGGACTAATGCTACTATAGCATAAAAATTTTAGTGAGTTTTTAATAGAGACACTGCCAAGTTCATGCCTTGATGCTGCAAAGATCCGGATGCACTAGAATGTTGTATTATGAGTCACACATTTTAATTGTAACCAAGTCTAGGATGTTTCTGTAGTGATCTTTGTAAAGAATGTACCTCGTAACTCCAAAAGTTGGAGTGTGTAATGTAAGCCTAATAAGGTATGTGTACCCTCATAAAGTTCGTGTTAATCTAAAAAACACTTTGTAATTGCAGGTTTTTGGTCAGCTGGAAACCACTTTGCAGTGTCGATTTGTGGTAAGCCAGAAACCATGTGTGAGAGTGAAGTGGACAGGGATTCCTGTATGCATGGTTTAGAGTCAGCCACCAAAACCCTTAGAATGGTTGAGGGTGAGCCGAGAAAACCATGGCCCTAATTGAGTCGGTTCTCTAGTATTAGTGGTTGGAGTGCCTTAGTGGCATATTTGTGGCCCATGGTGGGTGGAGTGCCTTTGTGGCAGATTTGAGGCTCTTGGTGGCTGAGTTTTACCTTGGTAGAAGAGTTGAGCCTTTGAGGCTGAATTGAGTGCCTTGGTGGCAACGTTTAGCCTTGGTCGCTGAGAGTCGTTGTTTGCATGGTTGAGGGTAATCCGATAAAACCCAGAGCATGGTTATGGGTAATCCGATAAAACTCACAATGATGTTGTTGGAGGGGGATTTATAGGTACAGGGACATGTATGCAGTTATAATGGTTGAGAGAACCATGTATGCGAAGGACATCCTACAAGACTAACAGTTGCAATGGTTGGCACCCATGCATTCCAGTGGATGGTTGCTCCTTTATATGGACGTTGACATATGCTTTTGTCATGATTTAACCACAACTAGACTTTGCAGATTGATATCGAGGCAAGTAGTCCTTAAGGGGGTGTGTTGGAAAATATAATTCCTATTTGTCTGAGTTGTGATTCTTTCTATCTAGAGGAGTATGTTCCTATTATGTTTCCTAGATTGGTGTGTGTTTGAGAGATTCTCTCAACCAAGTGATTGTGTGTCCAAGATAGTTTCCCTATATTGAGACAACACTTCCTATATATATGTAGTATTATTGATTAATGGAATATTGTGTGCACCATAAAAATTCTCCCTCTTCTCCCAATCCTGAATTGTTGCAGCTGATCCACCTCCAGCAGCTGTCGGTTTCAATTCATCGTCATTTACAATTGCCCATGCACTTTGCCCCTCCAATGAAGTTTGCAACTTGAATTTCCAGTTGGAATAATTGCAATTGTCGAGCTTATTGATCTCGTTCAAGTATGCTTCGACCATTTGGTTATTCATCGTGTTAGACCGATCTATGTATCCAATCACAAAATAAACCCTAAACCATGCCTACAAGAATCCCTGTCCACTTCACTCTCGCACATGGTTTCTGGCTTACCACAAACTGACACTGCAAAGTGGTTTCCGGCTAACCAAAAACCTGCAATTACAAAGTGGTTTTCAGATTACCACGAACTTTATGGGGGTACACATGCATCATCACGTTTACATTACACACTCCAATTTTTGGAGTTACAAGGTACATTTTTTACAAAGACCACTACAAAAGCATCCTAGACTTGCTTACAATTAAAATGTATGACTCATAATACAACATGCTAGTGAGTGTATTCCACAAACTCACACAAGCTTTCACCTAATTGTCCATCATCCTTTAATTTTCATGTCATTGTTACACAAAATTAATATTTACTGCACTTCAACCTTACTATTTACCACAAAGTATCTTTGCATCCTCTCTTTTTTCTGGTCTAATTGTTGTTTTGGATTCACTTAAACAATTTGTTAGAATAGCTAAATCTAACCAAACCACTCCATTGAGTTAGGTAGGCTCAATGTTTCCCTCCTAAATTCTTTCAATCCATTATCTTCCATATGGAGAAGATCAATTCCAGCACAAAAGTGGAAAGATCTTCTCAAATACGCAAAGATTTTCAGTCATGATGGCTTGATAGTACTTTAAAAAAACACTCATTAGAAGTTTTTAAAGTCTCCGCATTGACTAGTAATAAGCGTGCCCGTGCCAGAGAGCAGTGCCATGATCAATTCATCCAATCAAATTCCTTGACGATGCAATCAATAATATACGGCACAGCGTCTCTACTCGGTCCAGTGCTTGTTTTTTCTCATTGCCGGCGCAGATGATGGAACTTGTATAAATTGGAAGTTCACGCGCATATTTTCAAGTCCGTCATTTCCAGTGAGAAAAATGGCGGCCTCAAAAGACCAGACGAAGATCTACCTGCTCGGATGTATTGCCATGTACTGTTATTCAACTATCGCAGGTAACTTAGCATTACCCAATATTTTTTTTCTTCTTTTTGAATGCAATCCAATTTTAATTCATAGCTTAACACCAACAAAGTTGCTCTATTAAACTGATTATAATTCAAATCGTTGTGCAGCTGGTGATAAAATAGGAGTCAACAATGGAATGGTGGGAGACAATCTGCCACCTGCAGACCAGGTGGTAACCTTAATGAAACATAATAGCATTGGGAAATATAGGATTTTCCAAGGAAGCCCAGAAGTACTGCTGGCTTTTGCTAACTCAGGGATCGATGTAATCGTGGGAATCGAAACCAACAGACTGCAGGAAATATCTTCCAGCCAAGCTGCAGCAGACAGTTGGGTTAAAACCAACATTGTCCCCTTCTATCCCGCCACCAATATCAAATACATTGCAGTGGGCAACGAGGTTTTGAAGGTCAAGGAGAACGTATCGTATCTTCTTCCTGCCATGAAAAACATTCAAACCGCTTTGCAGAACGCCAATCTGCAGAACAAGGTAAAGGTCTCCACTACCCACGCCTCAGAATCTGTTATAGGAAATGCCTTAATCCCACCTTCTAAGGGAGTCTTCTTGGACGATGTGAAGGACACCATGAGCTCTGTGCTCAAATTCCTCTCAGATAACGAGGCTCCTTTCATGGTCAACGTCTATCCATTTTTCAGTTATGTGAATGAAAACTGGAGAAACATCTCTCTGGAGTATGCTCTGTTTAAGTCCACGTCCCCGGTGATGCAAGACGGAGATCACAGCTACAGCAACTTGTTCGATGCCATCGTTGATACTATTATCTCGGCCATGGAAAACTTGGGATATCATGACTTCCCATTCATCATTACTGAAAGCGGATGGCCTTCTGCTGGCTTGAACGTGGCCACAGTCGACAATGCTCAGGCTTATAACAACAATCTCATCAAACATGTATTGTCGAATGCAGGGACACCCAAGAGGCCGGGAAGGAGCATCGAGACCTATATCTTCGCTATTTTCAACGAGAACCAGAAGCCAGGGGCTGAGACAGAGCGTCACTTTGGGCTCTTCAACCCTGATAAAACGCCGGTATACCCTGTTAACTTTTCTCCATATTGAGCTGCATGTCAATCCCCAAACATGGCCACCAAGTCCAGCTGGACAAGCCCTACTTATCTGTATCCAAAATGAAGTGATACATAGGATGCTACATATGTCATCATCCTGAAGTGTGAATGATTGTGTCCAAACCGTCATCTTAGTAATCTGGTTGGAAATGGAAGGTCTTGACATTTGTGTTTGAAAAGTATATATTGAAGGTTTAATAGTCGATGCAATCTACAAATGCACTAAAAGTGGCCTCCCAAACAAATTGGTATTGAGATATATTAATATTCAAATTAAAAAGATATAAATCATGTATATTATTTGGACCTAAAGCTGAAACAGAGCACATTTGTCTTAAAAAAATTGCATAGGCCCATTAACTACGATGCAAGTGATAATGGTCATAGCAATATCAGATAATAAGGAAAGAGAGATTAAAAGCTGTAAGGCAATTACAAGTCTTATTCTAACCACAGTTGCATGTCAACTTAGTCCCTGAGTTTTGCTTTCGATCCTGTGTTGGCTTTTTGGATGGCACAATTCATAATTTTGCAAGCAACCGCAGCTCTAAGGAACTCATGTGCAAGTATCAAAGCGATTTTAGTTCTGATTTTATTTTCTATTTACTATGGTGAGCAAGTTATGCCGATCCCAACAAGCACCCATTTTGAAATGCTGCATCAAAATTATACATTCAAATTTTGTTTTTAAATACTGTGTTGCACCATACATTCAAAATTTGATTCTGAATATTGTGATGTATTATGTGCAACACGAAGTAAAAGAGATGTTTAATATAAGTAAACCAAAATGGAAAAAAAAGCAGCTACGGTAAATCCATTTCAACCCCAGAAGTTTGCATCTAAAGCTTTTGTAATCCCCCAGGTGCTTTATAGATCCCAGGTCAAGATGGGATTAAAGATGGATTTATGCTATTCCCCTGGTGCTTTATAGATCCCAGGTCAAGGTGAGATTAAAGATGGATTTATGCTATTCCCCAGGTGCTTTATAGATCCCAGGTCAAGGTGAGATAAAGATGGATTTATGCTATTCCCCTGGTGCTTTATAGATCCAAGTCAAGATGGGATTAAAGATGGAATTATGCTAGTAGCTATCAAAAAGAGCAACCTTGATTATACAATACACAACCAACCAGCCTTCCAATGGTACTAATACTAAAATTCTCAACCATTTTAATAATATGCTTGTAGATATGATACCTGCTTTCAATGATTGTTTGAATTCATTTTATATTTAGTTACAATGGACAGGCTAGAGCTTCTATTTCTGATTTTCCTGTCTCCTTCACTCAAAGAGAATAAGCACACTGCCATCATGGATTCTCCAACATGGCCATCCGCAGCTTCCACATCCATATTCAAATGGATGTTGGTCATAGACCTCAGGCACTGATAGACATTTCGAATATCCACATGTAAGGTCCATAGAATAGACTCATCTACCTTGACATGATTATAATCTGCTAAGTATATATGTTCAATACCGTTCAACAATAGTTCAGAATTAGAGGACCACCCTTGTGATAACAGATCAGAGAGCTCTAATGCAACACTGTAATGCCTAAGACCCTCATAGCCTGAAACCTTAGGCGATGCTTGATAGCACTGCAGTGAATGAAGAAATGGGAAAATGAACTTTTTCACATATCCACAGAAGAAGCTCTACAAAGCAACAAGAAAAAAACCAAAAGGAAAAAAGGAGGTTTTACCTGGTCCCATTCCTCACCCCCTTGTTTCAGAACATGCTGGTGGCTTTATTTATCAAAGTAAAAGATGGGACACCAGCTTCATCGTTTTTACTCTAAGGCCTCATGAATCTACTTTAAACGATTTCTGGCAAAGGATTTATCACACAAGGTAATAAGGATAGCGATCAAGTATCAATAAGTAGACTATCAAATTTCTTTCGGCAAACTTCAAACAAACTAGTTTGATTGACGATCATTACCTGATGGGGATCATTTAAATTTCCCAATGCAAGCACTGCAGCGACACTCCGGGCAACCAAGAAAGAATCTGGAATGGCTTCACAGTGGATCCTAACCATCTGTCCTTGTCCCTCAGCGTTACCTCCTTGAGGGAAAGAATGAGCTTTGCTCACCTCATTGTCCATAGGCCCCATGTGAAACACCCTCTATGTAACATACCAATAAAATCAAATCAGTACTCATATTCAAAAGCCATTTTTCAAGTCTCAATGTTCCAGGTAGAAAAAAGCCAAAATTTATAAGATACCACATTCATCCTTATAAAAATAATGAACCACATTTTACCCAAGCACGTACTCAAAAATATAGTTTCGGTCTTATAGCTTTGGTTAGCAGACTTCAACTTCAAAGCTTGATCATCAGACGTCCAGTCACACAGAAAAAGCATAGCTGCAAGCAACATTAATTATTGAATCCCTGTGCTAATCTTGCAATTTGAGAGGGAGAATGTTATTAGCGAAGTTCATGCAGGGAATATCTTTTTCAAAAACCTTGAAAGCTACTGTCCTAACAAACACTAAGGCAGGAGGCCAATGGTAAATGGTGTCTCCTCGATGAAACCAACCTGCATGGGAGCCTTAATTTTGAATATCTAGAAACACCAATTTTAGTGCTTATTTGTGCGAAGCTCTACTCTCTCCACAAATTCAGGAACCACACTTTAACAAACAGAAAAGCCAAATTTATGGGCTATGCATGCTTCAGCATATAAGTTTTTTCCAAATAGTTAACAATTAATAAAAAACCATTTATCAGTAGCAGACCCATGATTTCGAGATAAGAATTTGTTACCTTGTAAGAAATGGAATGAGTAAAATGATTATTTTGATTATGTTGCCTCGATGGCTGGCAGTTCTTCGTTTGAAAACCATGTGAAGATTAATACTATGGCAAAATCCATATCATTATAGGATGTAGCATTTAGCTCTTTAATTTTTTTTTGTTTGCTAGGTAATGTGAGTCCTGAGATGACTGACACAACTAATCTATGGTTTGAGTAGTCGGGACCTAAGGGCATCTAAGCTGCCAAAATCACCCAGGGATTGTACCCAGCCTAGACCACACCAGCCCTTTGAATGGCTAAATTTTCGCACACAGAGTTTCAAACTGGTGACTTTTACACCATGGAGTGCATTAACAGAACACCCAGTCACCATTTGCTCTACGCCCTGTGGGCTAGCCCTTCAAAAAATTCACCCTGAATGGTAAAAGGCATTTAACATTTTTGAACCGTTACTGCAAATATAACAAGAAGAAAATAAATCTTTGCATCAAGTGTGTCCTTTACATTGATATTTTGAGCTCAACTCTAGATCTAAATTTTTGCAATTTTGTTGATTTTGGGTTATATACAGTTTGCAGATCTCAACAGTTTGCCATTATGGCTTGATGCAGTTACATTTATCTTGTAATATAATATTTGAACTTGGAGTTATGTAATATGTATGATGAAGTTTGAAACAATAAAACGTGATATCACTGTTGATTCTCATTCTATAACTAATTCAATAATATATTGCTGTAACTGAATTATTATAATATATAGATTTTTACAACTCTGTGTTTATATATTTCTGAAAATTTATATATTGCCAAATTACCCAAGTACAATGTTTTGGGAAATTGGTCATATCCATACTTCTACATTCGGTAACCTTGCATCAATACTTTTCTAATTTATGTCACATAAGTTCAAAGGAACTGGTTATTGCATTTTTTGAACACCAACAGGGTTTTCCTACTTATTATGCTTCAAATCCCAAACAATTAGTTTAGAGCTTTATTGTTTGTTTACTGCCTTAAAGTGTCACAGAAACATAAGAACATAATGAATTGGTCACTTTTCCTAGCATATACGATACCTAATGAAACCAAACCCCAGATATAACATTATAGAAAATGGTTAAAAATATTTTGGGTCATTACACTTTACTCTGAAAGAACTGAAGCGGAAGCATCGGAGATTCTTACACCAAACTTCAGGGCTAAGATGAGGCACATTGAGTCAGAGAATCGTAATCCAAGTTTTTAAGTACTGGATAGAATAGAATTTTGATTGAGAGGATACACATATATGAATTATTTACAGTCAATGCAGTTTAACAGTCAACCTAAAATGCAGTTATTTAAGACTATTCATACTGAACGATTTCTCCATAATAGAATTCGGGAGAGGTCTCATGCTACGCAGTTATGTTTTTGTTGGACATTGAGATATATTCATAAAATGTTTTAATTAATGCAGATGTCAGGATTTGATTTCTTCCAATTGCTATCGTGACTACACCTTGGCAATTAGCATTCTTTTGGAAACTTTGTCTCTATCATTTTTCATTACAAGTGGTGTGATTGTCACTATGCACATTTTGAAATTGTCATCCTTACATTGTATTTCAAATAAAGGAAACTATTTTTACAGTTGTGAAATAACTCTGCCTCCATGTATTCACTGTTTGTTTGTTATTATAAATGTGAGGGTTTAAATTCCTGCTCAATTTTCTCTGGTTTGACTATTTAGAGCAAGGATGATGACGATATTTCTAGATTACTCGAGTCTCAATCATGAACTAGAGTTCCATTGAAAGGGATGCCACTAAATGCAAGAGGACTATTTCTACTTCCAAACAGGGCAAGTGCAGAGAGTCTCCAACCTCTGATAGTGCCAAAGGCACCAACAGAAAAGGATGTGTCTCCTTCTGTAATTCAGTCAAAGGCGCCATTAGACTATGTATTTAGTATATTTTATATTGTCAGTTATTATGGAACTTTTTCCATGGTAATTTGAAATTTTGGCATGCTCTGAAATGGAGAATGACCTCTGACCTCTATTGAGTTGCAGCAGAAAGACGTGAACTCCATTTGTACTAATTAGGATTAAAATGCAACTTGATCCTATATTTTTTTCTTTCAAGTTTCCACACAACGTTGAGTATACTCGTTTGGTTTTGCAACTGATTCGAGGCTTTTTACACTTCATTTCTCCCCTAGGTCGTTTCTCACTCATTGGGGTATAAGCTCAATAGTTTCCATCACTGGTTTGATCATTAAAATGCTTTGAAATGATTCTCTTTGACAGAAAGGCAGCATTGCTATTTTAGGGTTCCCATACCGGGTCAGGAATACAATTAGAACCTCGTCTAGATTCTATACTACCACTTCGATACTTCAATGATTGTTATTGCAATTTCACATATCATTTCAACGGTTAAGTGGCATTCCTTTTAGAAGGAAAATAATGGATTTTACCCACCAAGGAGTTGGCTAATGTAACCTATAAAAATACCGTTATATAAGAAAATCTAAGTAACTCTTACCACCTACAAAGCTACATAAAGGTTGCTTAATGCTTATGGCTAAGACATTGTTTAAAATAATCTCGTAAATATCATTTCAGCGAATATATCGTGTAGGGTTCGGAAAGGAATTTATCAGAAATATCAGAAATTAATACTTGAACTGAAAAAAAAAATATCAGAGAGACGGGAATCCTGAAATACAAAGAATGAGAGCGAAAAACTGGAGCAGAGATTGCCCTTCTCAATAGTCAAAGATAATTAAATAGATTACATTGTAAACATCAATAATAAATCACTGGAGTAAAACTGAAGTAAACTTAACTGTCTACGACACCTAGCAGACAATAGAATTAAATCTAATGACACCTAACTGACAGTGAGATTAATATCTCAACATCCCCTCCTAATCTCAACTGTTACAAGTGGAGGCACTAACAATGCCTAATTTCTCTCTTTGAAATTCAAATACATTATTTCCCAATGGCTTTGTGAAAATATCTGCAAGCTGATCTTTGGAACCACAAAAAGAAAGTGTGATGTCCCCATCATTGACAAGTTCACGAATGAAATGAAAACGTGTGTCAATGTTCTTGCTCTTTTTGTGAGAAACATGATTTTTTGATAAAGAAATTGTTGAATTGTTATCACAGTAAATTGGAGTTGGCTCCTTCTGAATATCTGAAATGTCTTTCAATAATCTTCTCAACCACACTGCTTGACAAGCTGCTGAATTTGCTGCTACATATTTTGCCTCTGCAGAAGATATTGAAACAATTGACTATTTCTTGGATGCCCATGAAATTAGATTTGTTCCAAGATGAAAAAAATACCCTGAGGTACTTTTGTGATCATCTAAACTCCCTGCATAATTTCTTTCTGTATAACCTGAAAGTGAACAATTTTTAGAATGTGTATAAAACAAACCATAGTCTATGGTCCCTGCAATATACCTTAAGATATTTTTTGCAACCTGCCAATGAGTAATATTTGGTGACTGCATAAACCTCGAGAAAAAACTTGCTGCAAACATAATATCCGGTCTAGTTGCAGTTAGATACAACAAACTACCAACTAGGCTTTTATCTAATGTGGGATCAACAGATGGTGCTACAAATTCTTTGCTGAGTTTGGTACCTTGAGCAATTGGTGTATCAGTTGATTTGCAATTTGTCATTCTGAACTTTTGAATGATATCAGTGGCATATTTTTGTTGACCAACAAAAATGCCATTATCAGATTGGTGAATTTCAATTCCTAGGAAATATTTCATGACTCCTAGATCTGTCATATCAAACTTTGTTTTCATTGCTGCTTTGAAATCTTCTAACATCATATTTCCTGTATAAAGAAGATCATCTACATAAAGGCATACAATAAGAATTTTACCTTCATGAGATTTGGTATACAAACATTAGGGGAATTTTGAGGTCTAAAATGAGTCTCATAAGGAAAATGTACAATCAAAATTCACTTTATGAGAACCAATCACATTTTAAGGGATGACATCATCCCTAATGGTTGAGGTGGCATTGTTCAACTTAAAGGTACCTACTTGTCACATTCTTAATGGTGGATAAAAACTCATGGTTAACCATGGTAATGCTCTAAGTACTTTTAAAGTCAAGGTAAAGTACTCATAATAAATGTCATTTCACACTTTTTGAATAAAAATATATTGTTGTCATTTCATATTTCTTGAAAGAAACAATGCATATCACTATACATTTATTATATTATATTATATTATATTATTTTTATATAGTATATTAATTACATGTTATTATACAATTTAAATAATATAAATTTTAATTAATAGCATATAATAATTAAGAATTTATAAATTTATATTTATATTTATTTTAAGTTATATAAGTACAAAGGACAAATGCATTAGTTGTTCAATGATAATAACTTTTTCTTGAAAAATTCATTCTTATTTATAGTCACATCAAAACAATTATTTTATTAATTTTATTTTGGTACAATTTTTGAATTGAATTTAACTATGGTTACATGAATTGTGGTGCAAAAAGTGAATTTCAAATTCATAAATATTATTTTATTGAATTAGCTATTATTTTATTATTTCCTTAGGAGGCCCATTTTAGACCTCAAAACTCCCCTAATGGTGGGTTCATAGTTGCTTCTGGAAAAACCACTTTTGATGAGATAGGTGTTGATGTGACTGTACCAAGCTCTTGGAGCTTGTTTCAAACCATATAAAGCTTTATTCAATCTATATACTTTATGCTCCTATCCTGGCACTTCAAAACCAGGAGGTTTCTCTACATAAAATTCTTCCTGTAATATACCATTAAGGAAGGCAGATTTTACATCAAACTGATAGACTTTCCATTTGTGTTGAGCTATTGTGGACAAAATGGTTCTGACAGTGTCTAACCTTGCTACTAGAGCAAATGTTTCACCATAGTCGACACCAAACTGTTGTGAGAATCCTTTGGCAACCAACCTTGCCTTATGTTTCTCAATTTTTCCTTTTTCATTTAGCTTGGTCTTATATACCCATTTTACACCAATTTTGGTGTTGTCTCTTGGGAGATCAGTTAATTCCCAAGTCTGATTCTTCTCTACGGCAACAATTTCTTGGTTCATTGCATCAACCCAATGCTTTTCTTTAACTGCTTCTTCAAAATGAGTCGGTTGAGTTGAAAGAAATGCAAACATATTCTGTTGGTCAAATTCATGTTCCTGTTCATACATCTCTCTGATACTTCTTGTTTTCTGTCCCTCTTCTGAAGATGTTTGATCATTGGTTGAATCACTGCTTGATGATGTTCCATTTTCAGAATGATCTGGCTGTTATTGAACCTGCAATCTTGGAGACTGTGGTGGATAAAAAGGTTGATTTGAAGTTTCATCTACATGATCAAACCAAGATTTATTTTCAAAAAATTTCACACCTCTGCTTAGAATGAACTTTTTGGTAATAGGATTGTAAAGTTTGTAGGCTTTCGACTGCTTACTATATCCTACAAATATGCATTTTTCACTCCTATCATCAAGCTTTTTTCTTAGATTTTCAGGAACATGAGAAAAAACTACTGATCCAAAAATTCTAAAGTGTGACACATTTACCTTGTTTCCATCCCATGCTTCTTGAGGTATTTTATCTTATAGACTGGATGTTGGTGATCTGTTGAGAACATACACTGTCGTCGACACTACTTCAGCCCAATAGTTATTTGATAACTTCTTCTCCCATAGCATGCATCTCGCCATGTTCATGATTGACCGATTATTTATTTCTGCTACTCCATTTTGATGTGGAGTGTATCTGGTTGTGTACTGCATTATGATACCTTGTTGTCGACAAAATGTTTTGAATTCATTCGAGCAGTATTCTCCTCCTCTATTTGATCTGAGTACTTTCAAGAGTTTTCCACTCTGTTTTTCTTCTTCTGCCTTGAACTCTAGAAATCTAGAGAAGGTATTTGATTTATTTTTTAAAAAGTACACCCAAATCTTTCTGCTAAAGTCATCAATAAATGTCAGAAAGTAGAAACTACCACCAATGGACAGTGTCTACATTGGGCCACATATGTCTGTATGGACAAGTGCTAAAGGCTCTTTCGCTCTAGAGGATGATATGGGAAAGTTATCTCTTTTATGCTTGGATAGGACACAAATTTCACAATTACATACTTTTTCACTGATAGTAGGTAGACCAATGACTATAGAGTTCTTTTGAAGTAGAATTAGACTCTTGATTGGGATGTGGCCATACCTAGAATGCCATAGATGAGTGTCATCTATTCTTGATATATTGTGGACTAAAGATTGTCTGGTATTTTGGCTTCTAAGAGTCAATGGAAACATCCTATTCTTGGTCTTTTCAACTTTTGCTATCAATATTTTATGGTGATCTTTGTCATATATATAGTAGGTGTTCTTTCGAAATAATACATCATAGCCATGTTCCATTAGTTGTCCTACACTATTGAGATTATGTTTTAGCTGAGGAACATAATAAACATCAGGAATGTATTTGTTCTGATTCTGCTTAGTAAGAATATGGACTATACCTTTTCCTTCAGCTTTAATACTTCTACGGTCTCTAAGAGTTATCTATGATATTATGGAAGCATCAAGAGAAGAAAGAAGATTTTTGTTGCCTGTCATGTGATTGCTGCATCCACTATCCAGCAACCAAAGGTCCTCATTGTGTTTGTCTTCTGAAAGATGGCATGAAAGAAACATGGTCTCTGAGGATTCTTCTTCCTTATTGGAGAGATTGATAATGCCTCTTTGTTGATCTGATTGTTTCTTTCGACAGTCTTGTTCGTAGTGGCCAAACTTCTTACAGTAGTAACATTGGACACTCGATCTGTTCCATGATCTGTCTCTCTGGGTTCAGTTTTGTGGAGGTCTCCACTGCTCTGTTGCATGATGATGATCTGATCTGCCACTACTTCGGCCTCTGCCTCGCTTGTTGCCGCCTCTATATCCTCTTCCAATTGAGAGTTGTTCTTTGAAGGCTTGTTCCGTCTTATGTCAGGTTGAGTCTTGTTTCGTGTGCCAAAAGTGATCCAGTCAATTATTCTACTAAGAAAGTTGTAAACTCTTTGGATTCCAAAATGGTTGTCACAATCATGTCATATTTCTTGGGTAGACTTCAAAGAACTTTTTCAACAATTTTCTGATCTGTAATGGTTTCGCCAATGAGTTTGATCTGATTGACTATTCCCATGACTCTAGTCATGAACTGATCCACATTCTTGGTATCAGCCATCTTTAGGGTTTCAAACTGAGCTCTCAATGTTTGCAATTTAACTGTCTTCAATGAATAATTTCCTTGATACACAGCTTGCAAAATATCCCAACATTCTTTTGTTGTTGTTGCACCAGTTATTTTGTCAAAAATAGAATCATCGACTAAGTTGTGTATCCAACATTTGGCTCTGTGCTCCTTCTTTCTGAGTTCAATAGCTGCATTCCTCTGATTATTGGTCATGGCTGCCCATGCTTCTTGGATCGGCTCTACATAGGCAATCAGAGGTGTATCCCAACAATCTTGAGCTTGTAGAATAGTTTTCGTTCTTAAATTCCAAAATTCATAATTTTTTCCAAGCAGATTTGGTGTCTAAGGCAAAGAGCTAGAAGAAACCATTATTTCTTCAACTTAAATTTTAAAATCTCTCTTAAAACCCTCTTTTAAATTGCAGCCCTCTTCTTTTAAATCTCCTTTTCCAAAAAATATCCCTCTTTTAAAAAAAAACTTCACTCATACTCTTTTGAAAAAGGCTTTTTCTTTTTAAGAAATCTTTGAAAATTTTAAGGTTTTTTTTTTTTTATTAAAAAAAAACTTTAATAAAAAAACTTTTCTTTCTTTATATAAAAGGGCTTTCACCTTCTTCTTTTTTAAAATCGATACCTTTAAAATGAGCTTTCCCCTTTGATGAATGAATCAAATTTTTAAAAAACCTTATGTAAAACCTTTAAAATCACCTTGAATGATTTGAAAGCTTCGTACCTTCATGCATTACACGGATTTCCTTTCGTAAATCACTTTAATAAAACTAAAATCACCTTAACACTAGTGATTGAACTCTGCTCTCACGTGTACCTTAACGCAGGTGATTGCAGTATGGTCCCGCGTTACTTTAAAATCCGTGTAAGTAATTGGAACTAACGCGACTGTTAGCACTTGGCTCCTGCGTTAGTAACACTGAGTCTCTTCTCAAGCAGTGTGTTAAGACAGAGCGTTATAACACTGAGACGATTTTAAAACAGAGCATTAGTGTAGGAGCAATTTTTTTTTTTAAATAATAATTAAAAAAAAACTCTCCTCAATCACCTTTGCTCTCTACTGTTCCAACTTGGCTTTGTTGCTGCTCTCTGGGGAGGCTTATGCAAGCTAGCTCCGATACCATGACAAAGAATGAGAGCGAAAAACTGGAGCAGAGATTTCCCTTCTCAATATTCAAAGATAGTTAAATAGATTACATTGTAAACATCAATAATAAATGACTAGAGTAAAACTGAAATAAACTTAACTATCTAAGACACCTAGCAGACAATAGAATTAAATCTAATGACACCTAAATGACAGTGAGATTAATATCTCAACATGAAAAACATGGAAAAATTAAGCAACATTCTGAGAAAAAAGAGAAATTTTCAACACTGATTTAAAGGATAAATTCAATACCAACCAAGTAAGAATTAGACAAAGAAATCCACCACATACTGATTATGGAAAATAGATTATTGATAAAAATAATTAGTGCCCATTGATGATAGAAATATTCAATAACGCTGCGTTTAAAATATTGGCCAGATGCTATCTAATATGAAAAATACAAAATTTATAAAAAAATAATATAGAGAATCCTAGGGTTGTAGTAGTTATAGGGGTGATTTGGAAAATATAATTCTATTTGTCTCAGTTGTAATTCATTTTATCTAGAGAAGTTTGTTCCTAATGTTTAGGAGTTGTTTAGATCTAGTTGATTCTTAAATTGGTGTGTGGTTGAGATATTCTCTCAACCAACTGATTGTGTGTCCAAGATAGTTTCCCTATCTTGAGACAACACTTCCTGTATATATGTAATATTATTTGATCAATGTATATACATATAAGAAGTGTTGTCTCAAGATAGGGAACTATCTTGGACACACAACATTAGGGGAATTTTGAAGTCTAAAATGGGCCTCCTAAGAAAAATGTACAACAAAAATAAACTTTATAAGGACCAATAGGTCTCAAGATGATGATGTCAACCATGGGGGATGATTCGCCATTTTTGGAGTAAAAAAGTAAAAATAATAAAAAATAATAAAATAATAAAACTATTTTTTCAACTCGTATTTTCAACTTATTTCATTATGGTTTTACTCAAATTTCGAGTGGAAGTATTCATTGGATGCAAAATTTAATTCCTCATCCAATATGTACCCACGTTGCATACTTTTGATGGACACTGCTACATGAAAAATGAGAAATACATTAAAATACGTGTTTGAAATCGTGTTTTTCATGTATTTCTTGTTTTTCGTGTAGCAAGGTCCATTGAAATTATGCAATATGGGTACTCCTTGTATGAGAAATCAAATTTTGCATTCAACGAGTGTTTCCACTCGAAATTTGAGTAAACTTATAGGGAGATAAGTTGAAAATACGAGTTGAAAAATTAGCTTTTCATTTTTTCCCTCTAAAATTTGATGATGTAATCAAATATTATTTTATTATTTGCACTATTATTTTATAATTTCCTTAGGAGGCCCATTTTAGACCTCAAAATTACCCTAATGTCAGTTGATTAAGAGAATATCTTAACCACACACCAATCTAGGAATCAACTAGATCTAAACAACTCCTAAACATTAGGCACATACTCCTCGAGATAGAATGAATCACAACGGAGACAAGTAGGAATTACATTTTCTAAGTTGCTCCCTTAATGACTACTTGTCTCGATCTCAAACTGAAAAGTCTAGTTGTGGTCCCGATGTTTACAAAATTGACGTACATATAAAGGAACAACCATCTACCAGAATGCATGGGTACCAACTGCTACAACCGCCAGTCTAGTAGGATGTCCTTCGTGTACATGGTTCAGTTAACCATTACCTGCATACATGTACCTGTAAATGCAAATCCCCCTCCATCATGGGTTTTCTCGAATTACCCATAACCATGCACTAGGTTTTATCAACGTACCCTAAACCATGCCGAGGGTTTTCACAGCTGACCCTAAACCATACCCATGGTTTTTTCGGCTAACCATAAACCATGCCTACAGGAACCCCTGACCACTTCACTCTCATAAGTGGTTTCTGTCTAACCACAAACGTGCAATTACAAAGTGGTTTTAAGATTACCATGAACTTCATGGGGGTACACATGCCTTACAAGGCTTACAACACAACTCCAACTCAACCGCAAGGGCTCTTAGCCACCAAGGCACACCACAGACCCAACTCAGCCACCAAGGCTCACCAGGTACATACTTTACAATTATCACTACAAAATATCCTAGACTTATTTTAAAAAAATGTATGTGACACATAATACACCATCATCATGAGTCTATTCTACAGACTCACACAAACTGTAAGATAGTTTTCCATCATCCTCTAATCGTTATTGGTGCTCTTTTACCTCATCTGTTGTGAAACCAGCTCCAAAAATAGAAGAAAAGAGATATCAACGCCTTAGAAATAAGCCACTTCGAGGGGGCAACCTTCAATACATTACATAAATGAACAATTCTTGGATGATACAAATGACAAAACCTCATATCTATATATAGGAGTCCATGGGGCCACAATGTAATCCTAGTGGGGCCACACTGTAATCCTAGCCGACCTAAGAATAATAGTGTAAGGGCACAATAATAACAATATGGGGGTTACAGGGGTATATCAATAACAATAAGGGGGGTTGCACTAACATAATAAGGGACTACACTAGTAATATAGGGACTTAACATGCCCCTCTCCTTCAAACAAGTGTTGTCCTCAACGCTTGATTATTTCTTGATGCTTCTGTATAAAATTCTCATCCTCCCATGTGGAATATTCTACAGGAAAGTTCTTCCACTTGCTGAGATACTTTGAAATTGATCGTACTTGTCGAGTTTTTATTTCTGTGACTGCTTCGGAACTTCTTTCGATGTGATGTTGATCTTCCTGTTGTTTCATTAGATTTTGCACCAAAGTTAGGTTACCCTTTGAGAGTTGGAGAAGTTGGTGTTGATGCTCGATGTCATCTTCCACTAATTTATCATCCATATTAGCTATTATTTGATCCTTCAAACCATACAGCTTAGCTTCCATTTCTGCTTTTAAAACATCTATGTCATCTTCGGTTGCTCTTTGTAAGATCGAAATTTGTTGCACTTGGTACCGTAATTTTGATATCTCATACTGCAATTCTTCCTCTTCATGCATCATAGTATAGATTTTTGAGAGCTTAATGGGTGTTGAATTCTTTTTAGGAGGCATTTAAGAACCCAATACTGAAATATATGCTCAATAAGCCCTTGGAATCACTTCAAACTGATTTTTTACACAAGACTTGTGCAATTCGAAAAACAAATACACACCTTTTTCTTGCTTTTGAGGCGCTTGATATTGAAATTGATTTATCTCTATAATTGCGGATCCTCAATATCTAAAATTCAGCCTTGTATTAGCCCTTTGAAGCTTCTTTCAAATGTCACAGGCTTGACATTATTTGGATTCTCCAAGGCAAAGTTATGTCCAATCTCCCACAATGACCTAATTATGGACTATTTTAGTAGAGCGAACTTGTACAACTTGCCACGTGTCACTGTTTCCTCCTTCGGCTTTGAAATTGATAGCAAAGAAACTACAATCTGTGTACTTATGACCACTATTTACGACACTCCCATCCGATGCTTAGACAGAGAGTTATGAATCTTTTCCCACGATCACCTCTTTGAGATGAAATTTGGGAGCCTTAAAAAGCACTACCTTCCACAGATCATATCTCTAAAAATATTGTGAACCAATATCTGAAATTTTGTGATGATGTTCCTCAAGACTGCGCCTTTGCACTGTAAAAATTTCAGCTTCTGAACCTTCGTAGAAAAAAATTTATTACGGAAATACCACGATGACATGTTTAGGTTAAATTCAGGAGCCTGCAAAATGACATAACTTGCACAGATCATATCTCCGAAAATATCGCGAACCAAGCTTTGAAATTTTGTGACAATGTTCCTTAGGATTTCGGCTTCGCACTCTAAAAATTTCAGATTCTAAACCTTCATAGAAAAAAAGTTATAGCGAAAATTCCATGGTGACCTGTTTGGAGCAGCGAAACTCTAGAATCTCAAAGCTCTGATACCAAATGTTGTGAAACCAGCTCCAAAAATAGAAGAAAAGAGATATCAACGCCTTAGAAATAAGCCACTTCGAGGGGGAAACTTCCAATACATTACATAAATGAACAATTCTTGGATGATACAAATGACAAAACCTCATATCTATATATAGGAGTCCATGGGGCCACAATGTAATCCTAGTGGGGCCACACTGTAATCCTAGCCGACCTAATAATAATAATGTAAGGGCACAATAATAACAATATGGGGGTTACAGGGGTACAACAATAAAAATAAGGGGGGCTACACTAACATAATAAGGGACTACACTAGTAATATAGGGACTTAACATCATCTTTTGAAATTGTTCACATCTTGGGCATATTTCTCTTTGCAAGTCTTGAAACTCCATACTTAACCTGTCATTTGTTAGAGTAGCCTATTCTAACAAAATAACTTCATATTGAGGTGACTATTTAATTCCAAAATACTTTCATCATAAAATATTTCATTTACGCAAATTTGCACAAACAATCATGCTTTCAAACAAACAACCGAATTTCTATGTGCTCCACTCACTACAGAAACACATTAAATTTGTTGATCACACATTGTTAACAATTCTGCTAAAAGTAAGTAACATTTGGCACAGTCCTTGGCCAATCCACTGCAATTTGTCACTAATTCAGATGGAAGAATTCTGCACATAGTTTAATCGCACCAACAAGAAGACTCAGCCCAAATTCTGTCGCTTCCTGCACACAGGCTTCCACGACTTCTCAACTATTTCCGTCGCTTCCTCGCGTGCAGTCTCCTCCAATGTATACCAAGCTCAGACTCCAAACATGGCTTCCTTATGGACATTTCTCTTACACACATTGCTACAATGCCAGCCACAACACTCGGTTCTAAATCACATGATCTTGCGTCTGAAGGATTGCACTCGTGGTCACAATCCACCAATTATTGCTTGTTCAGGCTGACCAGCTCCCGTCTTTAGGAAATTTGCGCCCTCTAACGCCTCGGTTGTGCTGAAATCCCAGTATGAACCACACAATCCCTGATTATTTACCTTCATCATGGCTCCATTCTCTCTCCAATCGAACTCCTCCGGAGGATCGTTCGCCAGCTCGAGATAATGATAACTTTGTTACATATAATGTAGATGAAATTTCACGACTAATACATCTAGTCGAGGGAGATTATTTAAGAGAAGATACGACAGATTTTATCATAGGCTAAAGCAGATGAACTAATGCCTCTGTTGGATTAGAGTATAATGTGGAGGAACATAATAGTCCAACTTCATCAACTACTCCTGGGAGAATATGACCATGAATAAACTTGGAAATATTTTTCAATTCCCATCATAGGCGTGCTTCCACCTTCTTTATCTTCGATCTCAACCAGATTGGAGAATAAAGATTCAAAGAGATTGAAATTGGAAGATGAAGGTGGTCCTACAAGTACTCATAGAACCATCTGATTGATCTCTGGGCCAAATACATGGGTTGCGAAAAGCCTTCTTCATGGCCCAGGGGTCGTAATTCTTCATTAACAATTAACAATTCAGATAAAATGGTCAACAGAAATTATTTTCCATTCAGAGAATGGAATATAAGGCCAAATTTTCTTGCTGACATGCATCGATGGTTGTGTTGCTAGTGGCATGCTCTCAATCCCCTGCATCACAGTCTTTGGAAAATCTGCATCTTTGCCAATCCGAGCATTCACAAGTGTCGGCCACACTTCCGCTTCTGCTCCCATCACTATCGACACCACTCCCTCTTGCTGAGCCATTGAACTCAATCCATCAAATGGCTTCTTCCATGCAGGCTTGAGATCAACACCACGCTCCCTCAGGGAGATGGCTCCCCACCGTCGCAACAACTCTTGATGGACAAACAATTACTAAAACAATACAAATACAATGACTTATTTTCCTCAGCCTACGAAGGGCCAAGGCCGAAGCCCAAACAGGCTCTGATACCAAGTTAAATTTTGAGAATTCACATTGTATTATATTTCTCAAATAATATTATATCATATACAGGAAGTGTTGTCTCAAGATAGAGAAACTATCTTGGACACACAATCAATTGGTTGAGAGAATATCTCAACCATACACCAATGTAGGAATAAACTAAATCTAAATAACTCCTAAACATTAGGAACAGACTCCTCTACATAGAATAAATCACAACTAAGAAAAATAAGAATTGAATTTTCCAAGTGAAATAGCCAAATCCTTGACATCATCTAGTGAAAAATAAAGAAAAAGTGAAAACCACAACCATAACTAATCTTAGTCATACACAAAAATAGGGCTATTGACAAACTTTGTGCAATATCCCCAAAGCCTCCAATTTTCTGCTTTAACTGCAATATCCTGGTGACACTGGTGCATAATCCCCTCAACCTCCCAACCATCTTCTTTAACTGCAATAGTTCTGGAACTAAGTCCTAGTAATTGTTCCCTAAAATTATTTGAGGATTGTTCACCCTCAAAACAAAATAGTATTTCCCGACTCGATGGCCTAAGTATATCCTGCGAAGAATAAAGTATTTGTTGGATTGCTTAGTTGAGCGATTGTTTTCATCAGACGAAAATCCTGGCGTTGGGTGTAACAATTGTGCTTTGGGCTTTGTCATGTGAGAGCTCAGAGTCTTCAAAAGGGCCAATGAGAAGGAGGAGTTGGTTGCTAGGGAGTTGCACATCGAATTGTGGATTAGCCCGGAGGTTTGAAGGTGCTCGAATCAAGCCTTAGATCTGCGAAGGCATCCTCCCAGGTGTAGAGAGGAAAGCGTGATCTTGTTTGGGTCTGGAGCTGATAGGGAAAATTTGAGAAGGCTAGGGGTTCGATCCATCGCGAGATCCATCGTATGCTAAGGATTGCTTTAGTGAAGGTTAGCTATGGCGATGAAATCAACGGACGAGGACTCGCTGCTCGCTTGACGAGTCCAGGGAAGCACTAATTGAGGTGTTCTAGTCCAATGGAGAAGAGCAAGCCTACGAGAACAGACCGAGAAAGTCGCGGTTAACATAGGCGATTTTGGAGGAGAAGATGATGCTCACGCGCCTCCGTTTTCATGGCGAAAGTTGTGCCTCGAAGAAAATGTTGATTTAGCAAAAAGCTTTTTTTACGGTTTTTTTTAATGCTTCGATGGCCTCCGTCCCGGCGAGTTTCGAGCACTGGTTCAAGGTACACCAACGCCATCATGGAACCAAAAAAAAGAAGAGGTTTTCCAAATGATGTCCGTGCTGCTGAAGTTGTATAGGGGCGAGTAAGGTTGTATTCGTTCCTGCACATGTTCCTGCACTTTGAGCAGGGACCGATGCTACTATAGCATACAAATTTTAGTGAGTTTTTTAATAGAGACACTCCCAAGTTCGTGCCTTGATGCTTGCAAAGACCTCCGGATGCACTAGCATGTTGTATTATGAGTCACACATTTTAATTGTAACCAAGTCTAGGATGTTTACGTAGTGGTCTTTGTAAAGAATGTACCTCGTAACTCCAAAAGTTGGAGCGTGTAATGTAAGCGTAATAAGGTATGTGTACCCTCATAAAGTTCGTGGTAATCTAAAAAACCACTTTGTGATTGCGAGTTTTTGGTCGATTTGGAAACCACTTTGCAGATGTCGGTTTGTGGTAAGCCAGAAAACCATGTGTGAGAGTGAAGTGGACGGGGATTCTGTATGCATGGTTTAGGGTCGACACCAAAACCCTTAGAATGGTTGAGGGTGAGCGAGAAAACCATGGGCCTCGATTGAGTCGGTTCTCTAGTATTAGTGGTTGGAGTGCCTTAGTGGCATATTTGTGGCCCATGGTGGGTGGAGTGCCTTTGTAGCGATTTGAGGCTCTTGGTGGGCTGAGTTGTACCTTGGTAGAAGCAGTTGAGCCTTCGAGGCCGAATTGAGTGCCTTGGTGGCAACGTTGAGCCTTGGTCGTTGAGAGTCGTTGTTTGCATGGTTGAGGGTAATCCGATAAAACCCGGAGAGCATGGTTATGGGTAATCCGATAAAACTCACAATGATGTTGTTGGAGGGGGATTTATAGGTACGAGGGGACATGTATGTAGTTATAATGGTTGAGAGAACCATGTATGCGAAGGACAACCTACAAGATTAACGGTTGCAATGGTTGGCACCCATGCATTCCGGTGGATGGTTGCTCCTTTATATGGACGTTGACATATGTTTTTGTCATGATTTAACCATAACTAGACTTTGCAGATTGATATCGAGGCAAGTAGTCCTTAAGGGGGTGTGTTGGAAAATATAATTCCTATTTGTCTGAGTTGTGATTTCTTTTCTATCTAGAGGAGTATGTTCCTATTATGTTTCCTAGATTGGTGTGTGTTTGAGAGATTCTCTCAACCAAGTGATTGTGTGTCCAAGATAGTTTCCCTATCTTGAGACAACACTTCCTATATATATGTAGTATTATTGATTAATGGAATATTGTGTGCACCATAAAAAATTCTCCCTCTTCTCCCAATCCCGAATTGTTGCGAGCTGATCCACCTCCCGGCGAGTTGTCGGTTTCAATTCATCGTCATTTACAATTGCCCATGCACTTTGCCCCTCCAATGAAGTCTGCAACTTGAATTCCCGGTTGGAATAATTGCAACTGTCGAGCTTATTGCTCTCGTTCAAGTATGCTTCGACCATTTGGTTATTCATCATGTCAGACCGATCTATGTATCCAATCACAAAATAAACCCTAAACCATGCCTACAAGAATCCCACTGTCCACTTCACTCTCGCACATGGTTTACGGCTTACCTAGGCAAACGACATCAAAGTGGTTTCAAAGCTAACCAAAAACACTGCAATTACAAAGTGGTTTTCGGATTACCACGAAACTTTATGGGGGTACACATGCATCATCACGCTTACATTACACACTCCAACTTTTTGGAGTTACAAGGTACATTTTTTACAAAGACCACTACAAAAGCATCCTAGACTTGCTTACAATTAAAATTTATGACTCATAATACAACAAGCTAGTGAGTGTATTCCACAAACTCACACAAACTTTCACCTAATTGTCCATCATCCCTTTAATTTTCATGTCATTGTTATAAAAAATTAATATTTGCTGACACTTCAACCTTACTATCTACCACAAAGTGTCTTTGCATCCTCTCTTTTTTCTGGTCTAATTGTTGTTTTGGTTAGAAACATAGCTAAATCTAACCAAACCACTCCATTGAGTTACGTAGGCTCAATGTTTCCCTCCCTAAATTCTTTCAATCCATTATCTTCCATATGGAGAAGATCAATTCCAGCTCAAAAGTGGAAAGATCTTCTCAAATACGCAAAGATTTTCAGTCATGAAGGCTTGATAGTACTTTAAAAAAAACACTCATTAGAAGTTTTTTAAAGTCTCCGCATTGACTAGTAATAAGCGTGCCCGTGCCAGAGAGCAGTGCCATGATCAATTCATCCAATCAAATTCCTTGACGATGCAATCAATAATATACGGCACAGCGTCTCTACTCGGTCCAGTGCTTGTTTTTTCTCATTGCCGGTGCAGATGATGGAACTTGTATAAATTGGAAGTTCACGCGCATATTTTCAAGTCCGTCATTTCCAGTGAGAAAAATGGCGGCCTCAAAAGACCAGACGAAGATCTACCTGCTCGGATGTATTGCCATGTACTGTTATTCAACTATCGCAGGTAACTTAGCATTACCCAATATTTTTTTTTCTTCTTTTTGAATGCAATCCAATTTTAATTCATAGCTTAACACCAACAAAGTTGCTCTATTAAACTGATTATAATTCAAATCGTTGTGCAGCCGGTGATAAAATAGGAGTCAACAATGGAATGGTGGGAGACAATCTGCCACCTGCAGACCAGGTGGTAACCTTAATGAAACAGAACAGCATTGGGAAATATAGGATTTTCCAAGGAAGCCCAGAAGTACTGCTGGCTTTTGCTAACTCAGGGATCGATGTAATCGTGGGAATCGAAACCAACAGACTGCAGGAAATATCTTCCAGCCAAGCTGCAGCAGACAGTTGGGTTAAAACCAACATTGTCCCCTTCTATCCCGCCACCAATATCAAATACATTGCAGTGGGCAACGAGGTTTTGAAGGTCAAGGAGAACGTATCGTATCTTCTTCCTGCCATGAAAAAACATTCAAACCGCTTTGCAGAACGCCAATCTGCAGAACAAGGTAAAGGTCTCCACTACCCACGCCTCAGAATCTGTTATAGGAAATGCCTTAATCCCACCTTCTAAGGGGAGTCTTCTTAGACGATGTGAAGGACACCATGAGCTCTGTGCTCAAATTCCTCTCAGATAACGAGGGCTCCTTTCATGGTCAACGTCTATCCATTTTTCAGTTATGTGAATGAAAACTGGAGAAACATCTCTCTGGAGTATGCTCTGTTTAAGTCCACGTCCCCGGTGATGCAAGACGGAGATCACAGCTACAGCAACTTGTTCGATGCCATCGTTGATACTATTATCTCGGCCATGGAAAACTTGGGATATCATGACTTCCCATTCATCATTACTGAAAGCGGATGGCCTTCTGCTGGCTTGAACGTGGCCACAGTCGACAATGCTCAGGCTTATAACAACAATCTCATCAAACATGTATTGTCGAATGCAGGGACACCCAAGAGGCCGGGAAGGAGCATCGAGACCTATATCTTCGCTATTTTCAACGAGAACCAGAAGCCAGGGGCTGAGACAGAGCGTCACTTTGGGCTCTTCAACCCTGATAAAACGCCGGTATACCCTGTTAGCTTTTCTCCATATTGAGCTGCATGTCAATCCCCAAACATGGCCACCAAGTCCAGCTGGACAAGCCCTACTTATCTGTATCCAAAATGAAGTGATACATAGGATGCTACATATGTGATCATCCTGAAGTGTGAATGATTGTGTCCAAACCGTCATCTTAGTAATCTGGTTGGAAATGGAAGGTCTTGACATTTGTGTTTGAAAAGTATATATTGAAGGTTTAATAGTCGATGCAATCTACAAATGCACTAAAAGTGGCCTCCCAAACAAATTGGTATTGAGATATATTAATATTCAAATTAAAAAGATATACATCATGTATATTATTTGGACCTAAAGCTGAAACAGAGCACATTTGTCTTAAAAAAATTGCATAGGCCCATTAACTACGATGCAAGTGATAATGGTCATAGCAATATCAGATAATAAGGAAATAGAGATTAAAAGCTGTAAGGCAATTACAAGTCTTATTCTAACCACAGTTGCATGTCAACTTAGTCCCTGAGTTTTGCTTTCGATCCTGTGTTGGCTTTTTGGATGGCACAATTCATAATTTTGCAAGCAATCGCAGCTCTAACTAAGGAACTCATGTGCAAGTATCAAAGCGATTTTAGTTCTGATTTTATTTTCTATTTACTATGGTGAGCAAGTTATACCGATCCCAACAAGCACCCATTTTGAAATGCTGCATCAAAATTATACATTCAAATTTTGTTTTTTAAATACTGTGTTGCACCATACATTCAAAATTTGATTCTGAATATTGTGATGTATTATGTGCAACACGAAGTAAAAGAGATGTTTAATATAAGTAAACCAAAATCGAAAAAAAAGCAGCTACGGTAAATCCATTTCAACCCCAGAAGTTTGCATCTAAAGCTTTTTGTAATCCCCCCAGGTGCTTTATAGATCCCAGGTCAAGATGGGATTAAAGATGGATTTATGCTATTTCCCCTGGTGCTTTATAGATCCCAGGTCAAGGTGAGATTAAAGATGGATTTATGCTATTCCCCTGGTGCTTTATAGATCCCAGGTCAAGGTGAGATTAAAGATGGATTTATGCTATTCCCCTGGTGCTTTATAGATCCCAGGTCGAGATGGGATTAAAGATGGAATTATGCTAGTAGCTATCAAAAAGAGCAATCTTGATTATACAATACACAACCAACCAGCCTTCCAATGGTACTAATACTAAAATTCTCAACCATTTTAATAATATGCTTGTAGATATGATACCTGCTTTCAATGATTGTTTGAATTCATTTTATATTTAGTTACAATGGACAGGCTAAAGCTTCTATTTCTGATTTTCCTGTCTCCTTCACTCAAAGAGAATAAGCACACTGCCGTCATGGATTCTCCAACATGGCCATCCGCAGCTTCCACTTCCATATTCAAATGGATGTTGGTCATAGACCTCAGGCACTGATAGACATTTCGAATATCCACATGTAAGGTCCATAGAATAGACTCATCTACCTTGACATGATTATAATCTGCTAAGTATATCTGTTCAATACCGTTCAACAATAGTTCAGAATTAGAGGACCACCCTTGTGATAACAGATCAGAGAGCTCTAATGCAACACTGTAATGCCTAAGACCCTCATAGCCTGAAACCTTAGGGCGATGCTTGATAGCACTGCAGTGAATGAAGAAATGGGAAAATGAACTTTTTCACATATCCACAGAAGAAGCTCTACAAAGCAACAAGAAAAAAAACGAAAAGGAAAAAAGGAGGTTTTACCTGGTCCCATTCCTCACCCCCCTTGTTTCAGAACATGCTGGTGGCTTTATTTATCAAAGTAAAAAGATGGGACACCAGCTTCATCGTTTTTACTCTAAGGCCTCATGAATCTACTTTAAACGATTTCTGGCAAAGGATTTATCACACAAGGTAATAAGGATAGCGATCAAGTATCAATAAGTAGACTATCAAATTTCTTTCGGCAAACTTCAAACAAACTAGTTTTGATTGACAATCATTACCTGATGGGGATCATTTAAATTTCCCAATGCAAGCACTGCAGCGACACTCCGGGCAACCAAGAAAGAATCTGGAATGGCTTCACAGTGGATCCTAACCATCTGTCCTTGTCCCTCAGCGTTACCTCCTTGAGGGAAAGAATGAGCTTTGCTCACCCCATTGTCCATAGGCCCCATGTGAAACACCCTCTATGTAACATACCAATAAAATGAAATCAGTACTCATATTCAAAAGCCATTTTTCAAGTCTCAATGTTCCAGGTAGAAAAAAAGCCAAAATTTATAAGATACCACATTCATCCTTATAAAAATAATGAACCACATTTTACCCAAGTACGTACTCAAAAATATAGTTTCAGTCTTATAGCTTTGGTTAGCAGACTTCAACTTCAAAGCTTGATCATCAGACGTCCAGTCACACAGAAAAAAGCATAGCTGCAAGCAACATTAATTATTGAATACCTGTGCTAATCTTGCAATTTGAGAGGGAGAATGTTATTAGCGAAGTTCATGCAGGGAATATTTTTTTCAAAAACCTAGAAAGCTACTGTCCTAACAAACACTAAGGCAGGAGGCCAATGGTAAATGGTGTCTCCTCGATGAAACCAACGTGCATGGGAGCCTTAATTTTGAATATCTAGAAACACCAATTTTAGTGCTTATTTGTGCGAAGCTCTACTCTCTCCACAAATTCAGAAACCACACTTTGACAAACAGAAAAGCCAAATTTATGGGCTATGCATGCTTCAGCATATAAGTTTTTTTCCAAATAGTTAACAATTAATAAAAAAACCATTTATCAGTAGCAGACCCATGATTTCGAGATAAGAATTTGTTACCTTGTAAGAAATGGAATGAGTAAAATGATTATTTTGATTATGTTGCCTCGATGGCTGGCAGTTCTTCTTCGTTTGAAAACCATGTGAAGATTAATACTTTGGCAAAATCCAATATTAGAAAGAAAACATCATTAAAGCAATATTGCTTTCAACATTATAGGATATAGTATTTAGCTCTTTAATTTTTTTTTGTTTGCTAGGTAATGTGAGTCCTGAGATGACTGACACAACTAACCTATGGTTTGAGTAGTCGGGACCCAAGGGCATTTAAGCTGCCAAAATCACCCAGGGATTGTACCCAGCCTGGACCACACCAGCCCTTAGAATGGCTAAATTTTCGCACACAGAGTTTCAAACTGGTGACTTTTACACCATGGAGTGCATTAACAGAACACCCTGTCACCATTTGCTCTACGTCCCGTGGGCTAGCCCTTCAAAAAAATTCACCCTGAATGGTAAAAGGCATTTAACATTTTTGAACCGTTACTGCAAATATAACAAGAAGAAAATCAATCTTTGCATCAAGTGTGTCCTTTACATTGATATTTTGAGCTCAACTCTAGATCTAAATTTTTGCAATTTTGTTGATTTTGGGTTATATACAGTTTGCAGATCTCAACAGTTTGCCATTATGGCTTGATGCAGTTACATTTATCTTGTAATATAATATTTGAACTTAGGAGTTATGTAATATGTATGATGAAGTTTGAAACAATAAAACGTGATATCACTGTTGATTCTCTTCCTATAACTAATTCAATAATATATTTCTGTAACTGAATTATTATAATATATAGATTTTTACAACTCTGTGTTTATATATTTCTGAAAATTTATATATTGCCAAATTACCCAAGTACAATGTTTTGGGAAATTGGTCATATCCATACTTCTACATTCGGTAACCTTGCATCAATACTTTTCTAATTTATGTCACATAAGTTCAAAGGAACTGGTTATTGCATTTTTTGAACACCAACAGGGTTTTGCTATTTATTATGCTTCAAATCCCAAACAATTAGTTTAGAGCTTTATTGTTTGTTTACTGCCTTAAAGTGTCACAGAAACATAAGAACATAATGAATTGGTCACTTTTTCCTAGCATATACGATACCTATAGAAACCAAACCCCAGATATAACATTATAGAAAATGGTTAAAAAATATTTTGGGTCGTTACACTTTACTCTGAAAGAACTGAAGCGGAAGCATTGGAGATTCTTACATCAAACTTCAGGGCTAAGATGAGGCACATTGAGTCAGAGAATCATAATCCAAGTTTTTAAGTACTGGATAGAATAGAATCTTGATTGAGAGGATACACATATATGAATTATTTACAGTCAATGCAGTTTAACAGTCAACCTAAAATGCAGTTATTTAAGACTATTCATACTAAACGATTTCTCCATAATAGAATTCAGGGAGAGGACTCATGCTAGGCAGTTATGTTTTTTGTTGGACATTGAGATATATTCATAAAATGCTTTAATTAATGCAGATGTCAGGATTTGATTTCTTCCAATTGCTATCGTGACTACACCTTGGCAATTAGCATTCTTTTGGAAACTTTGTCTCTGTCATTTTTCATTACAATTGGTGTGATTGTCACTATGCACATTTTGAAATTGTCATCCTTACATTGTATTTCAAATAAAGGAAACTATTTTTTACAGTTGTGAAATAACTCTGCCTCCATGTATTCACTGTTTGTTTGTTATTATAAATGTGAGGGTTTAAATTCCTGCTCAATTTTCTCTGGTTTGACTATTTAGAGCAAGGATGATGACGATATTTCTACATTACTCGAGTCTCAATCATGAACTAGGGTTCCATTGAAAGGGATGCCACTAAATGCAAGAGGACTATTTCTACTTCCAAACAGGGCAAGTGCAGAGAGTCTCCAACCTCTGATAGTGCCAAAGGCACCAACAGAAAAGGATGTGTCTCCTTCTGTAATTCAGTCAAAGGCGCCATTAGACTATGTATTTAGTATATTTTATATTGTCAGTTATTATGGAACTTTTTCCATGGTAATTTGAAATTTTGGCATGCTCTGAAATGGAGAATGACCTCTGACCTCTATTGAGTTGCAGCAGAAAGACGTGAACTCCATTTGTACTAATTAGGATTAAAATGCAACTTGATCCTATATTTTTTTTTCTTTCAAGTTTCCACACAACGTTGAGTATACTCGTTTGGTTTTGCAACTGATTCGAGGCTTTTAACACTTCATTTCTCCCCTAGGTCGTTTCTCACTCATTGGGGTATAAGCTCAATAGTTTCCATCACTGGTTTGATCATTAAAATGCTTTGAAATGATTCTCTCTGACAGAAAGGCAGCATTGCTATTTTAGGGTTCCCATACCGGGTCAGGAATACAATTAGAACCTCGTCTAGATTCTTTGCTACCACTTCGATACTTCAATGATTGTTATTGCAATTTCACATATCATTTCAACGGTTAAGTGGCATTCCTTTTAGAAGGAAAATAATGGATTTTACCCACCAAGGAGCTGGCTAATGTAACCTATAAAAATACCGTTATATAAGAAAATCTAAGTAACTCTTACCACCTACAAAGCTACATAAAGGTTGCTTAATGCTTATGGCTAAGACATTGTTTAAAATAATCTCGTAAATATCATTTCAGCGAATATATCGTGGAGGGTTCGGAAAGGAATTTATCAGAAATTAATACTTGAATTGAAAAAAAATATCGAGAAAGATGGGAATCCTGAAATGACAAAGAATGAGAGCAAAAAAGCTGGAGCAGAAGATTGCCCTTCTCAATATTCAAAGATAGTTAAATAGATTACATTGTAAACATCAATAATAAATTATCGGAGTAAAACTAAAATAAACTTAACTATCTACGACACCTAGCGGACAATAGAATTAAATCTAATGACACCTAGCTGACGATGAGATTAATATCTCAACATCCCCTCCTAATCTCAATTGTTACAAGTGGAGGCACTAACAATGCCTAATTTCTCTCTTTGAAATTCAAATACATTCTTTTCCCAATGGCTTTGTGAAAATATCTGCAAAGTCGATCTTTGGAACCACAAAAAAAGAAAGTTCTATGTCCCCATCATTGACATGTTCACGAATGAAATGAAAACGTGTGTCAATGTGCTTGCTCTTTTTGTGAAAAACATGATTTTTTTGATAATGAAATCGCTGAATTGTTATCACGATAAATTGGAGTTGGCTCCTTCTGAATATTTGAAATATCTTTCAATAATCTTCTCAACCGTAATGTTTGACAATTTGTTGTATTTCTTTGCTACATATGCGGCCTCTGCGGAAGATATTGAAACGATTGACTGTTTCTTGGATGCCCATGAAATTAGATTGGTTCCAAGATTAAAAACATACCCTAAGGTACTTTTGCAATCATCTAAACTCCCTGCATAATCATCATGTCTGTATAACTCGAAAGTGAAAAATTTTTCAGAATGTGTATAAAACAAACCATAGTCTATGGTCCCTGTGATATACCTTAAGATCCTTTTTGCAACCTTCCAATGAGTAATCTTTGGTGACTACATAAACTCTGGAGAAAAAAACTTGTCTGCAAACATAATATCTGGTCTAGTTACGGGTTAGATACAACAAACTACCAACTAGACTTTTATACAATGTGAAATCAATAGATGGTGCTACATCTTCTTTGCTGAGTTTGGTACCTTGAGCAATTGGTGTATCAGTCGATTTGCAATTGGTCATTACGAACTTTTGAATGATATCGGTGGCATACTTTTGTTGACCAACAAAAATTCCATTAGCAGATTGGTGAATTTCAATGCCTAAGAAATATTTCATGACTCCTAGATCTTTCATATCAAACTCGCTTGCATTGTTTCTTTGAAGTCTTCTAACATCATATTTCTGTGTAAAGAAGATCATCTACATAAAGGCATACAATAAGAATTTTACCTTCATGAGATTTGGTATACAAAGTGGGTTCATAGTTGCTTCGGAAAAACCACTTTTGATGAGATAGGTGTCGATGCGATTGTACCAAGCTCTTGGAGCTTGTTTCCAAACGATATAAAGCTTTATTCAATCTATATACTTTATGCTCCTATCCTCGGCACTTCAAAACCGGGAGGTTGCTCTACATAAACTTCTTCTGTAATATACCATTAAGGAAGGCGATTTTACATCAAGCTGATAGACTTTCCATTTGTGTTGATCGTTGTGGACAAAATGGTTACGACAGTGTCTAACCTTGCTACTTTGGAGCAAATGTTTCACCATAGTTGACACCAAACATTGTGAGAATCCTTTGGCAACCAACCTTGCCTTATGTTTCTCAATTTTCCCTTTTTTCATTTAGCTTGGTCTTATATACCCATATTACACCAATTTTGGTGTTGTCTCTTGGGAGATCGGTTAATTCCCAAGTCCGATTCTTCTCTACTGACGGCAATTTCTTGGTTCATTGCATCAACCCAATGCTTTTCTTTAACTACTTCTTCAAAATGAGTCGATTGAGTTGAAAGAAATGCAAATATATTATGTTGGTCAAATTCATGTTCCTGTTCATATATCTCTACGATACTTCTTGTTTTCTGTCCCTCTTACGAAGATGTTTTATCATTGGTTGAATCTTTGCTTGATGATGTTCCATTTTCAAAATGATCCGGCTATTCTTGAACCTTTGCAATCTTGGAGACTTGTGGTGGATAAAAAAGGTTGATTTGAAGTTTCATCTACATGATCAAACCAAGATTTATTTTCGAAAAAATTTCACATCTCTTGCTTAGAATGAACTTTTTGGTAATAGGCTTGTAAAGTCTCGTAGGCTTTTGATTTCTCACTTTGTATCCTACAAATATGCATTTTTCACTCCTATCATCAAGCTTTTTTCTTAGATTTTCAAGAACATGAGAAAAAAGCTACTGATCCAAAAATTCTAAAGTGTGACACATTTACCTTGTTTCCATCCCATGCTTCTTGAGGTATTTTATCTTATATCTTGGATGTTGGTGATCCGTTGAGAACATACACCATCGTCGACAACCTTTGCTTGACCCAATAGTTATTTGATAACTTCTTCTCCCATAGCATGCATCTCGCCATGTTCATGATTGACCGATTATTTATTTCTGCTACTCCATTTTGTTGTGGAGTGTATCTAGTTGTGCACTTTACATTATGATACCTTGTTGTCGACAAAATGTTTTGAATTCATTCGAGCGATATTCTCCTCCTCTATTTGATGCGAGTACTTTCAAGAGTTTTTCTACTACTGTTTTTTCTTCTTCACGCCTTGAACTCTAGAAATCTAGAGAAGGTATTTGATTTATTTTTTAGAAAGTACACCCAAATATTTATGCTAAAGTCATCAATAAATGTCGGAAAGTAGAAACTACCACGAATGGACAAAGTGTACGCATTGGACCACATATGTCACGTATGGACAAGTGCTAAAGGCTCTTTCACTCTAGAGGATGATATGGGAAAGCTATCTCTTTTATGCTTGGATAGGACACAAATTTCACAAGTACATACTTTTTCAATGATAGTAGGTAGACCAATGACTATAGAATTATTTTGAAGTAGACTTAGACTCTTGATTGGGATGTGGCCATACCTAGAATGCCATAGATGAGTGTCATCTATTCTTGATATATTGTCGACTAAAGATTGTGCGGTATTTTGGCTTCTAAGAGTCAATGGAAACATCCTATTCTTGGTCTTTTCGACTTTTTGCTATCAATATTTTATGGTGATCTTTGTCATATATATAGTAGGTGTTCTTTCGAAATAATACATCATAGCCATGTTCCATTAGTTGTCCTACACTAATGAGATTATGTTTTAGCCGAGGAACATAATAAACATCGGGAATGTATTTGTTCTGATTTCGCTTAGTAAGAATAGGGACAATACCTTTTCCTTCGAGCGTTAATACTTCTATGGTCTCTAAGAGTTATCTCCGATGTTATGGAAGCATCAAGAGAAGAAAGAAGATTCTTGTTTCTGTCATGTGATTGTCTGCATCCACTATCCGGGGAACCAAAGGTATTCTTTGTGTTTTTCTTCGAAAGATGGCATGAAAGAAGCATGGTCTGCGAGGATTCTCCTTCATTATTGGAGAGATTGATAATGCCTCTTTGTTGATCGCGATTGTTTCTTTCGACAATCTTGTTCATAGTGGCCAAAATTCTTACGAGTAGTAACATTGGACACTCGATCTATTCCATGATCTGTCTCTTTGGGTTCGGTTTTGTGGAGGTCTCCATTGCTACTGTTGCATGATGATGATCCGATGCACTTGCGCTTCGGCCTCTGCCCTCGCTTGTTGCCGCCTCTATATCCTCCGCCAAATGAGAGTTGTTCTTTGAAGTCTTGTTCAGTCTTCTATCGGGGTTGAGTTTTGTTTCGTGTCCCAAAAGTGATCTAGTCAATTGTTCTACTGCGAGAAAGTTGTAAACTCTTTGGATTCCAAAATGGCTATCACAATCATGTCATATTTCTTGGGTAGACTTGAAGAACTTTTTCAACAATTTTCTCGATGCAGTAATGGTTTCGCCAATGAGTTTGATCCGATTGACTATTCCCATGACTCTAGTCATGAACTAATCCACATTCTCGGTATCTGACGATCTTTAGGGTTTCAAAGCCCGAGCTCTCAATGTTTTCAATTTAACTATCTTCAATGAATCATTTCCTTGATACGCGGCTTTCGCAAAATATCCCAACATTCTTTTGTTGTTGTTGCACCGATTATTTTGTCAAAAAATAGAATCATCGATCGAGTTTTGTATCCAACATTTGGCTCTGTGCTCCTTCTTTACGAGTTCAATAGCCTGCATTCCTCCGATTATTGGTCATGGCTGCCCATGCTTCTTGGATCGGCTCTACATAGGCAATCGGAGGTGTATCCCAACAATCTTGAGCTTGTAGAAAAGTTTTCGTTCTTAAATTCCAAAATTCATAATTTTTGCCAAGCGCATTTGGTGTCTAAGGCAAAGAGCTAGAAGAAACCATTATTTCTTCAACTTAAATTTTAAAATATCTCTTAAAACCCTCTTTTAAATTGCAGCCCTCTTCTTTTAAATCTCCTTTTCCAAAAAATATCCCTCTTACTTCACTCATACTCTTTTGAAAAAGGCTTTTTTCTTTTTTAAGAAATCTTTGAAAATTTTAAGGTATTAAAAAAAAGTTTAATAAAAAAACTTTTCTTTCTTTATATAAAAGGGCTTTCACCTTTTTTTTTAAAATAGATACCTTTAAAATGAGCTTTCCCCTTTGATGAATGAATCAACTTTTTAAAAAAACCCTTATGTAAAACCTTTAAAATCACCTTGAATGATTTGAAAGCTTCGTACCTTCATGCATTACACGGATTTCCTTCTGTAAATCACTTTAATAAAACTAAAATCACCTTAACACTAGTGATTGAACTTCTGCTCCACGCGTGTAACTTAACGCAGGTGATTGCGGTATGGTCTCAGCGTTACTTTAAAAATCCATGTAAGTAATTGGAACTAACGCGATCGTTAGCACTTGGCTCTCTGCGTTAGTAACGCCGAGTGTCTTCTCAAGCGAGTGCATTAAGACAGAGCATTATAACACCGAGACGCTTTTAAAACAGAGCGTTAGTGTAGGAGCATTTTTTTTTAAATAATAATTAAAAAAAAACTCTCCTCAATCACCTCTCGCTCTCTCATCTGTTCCAACTTGGCTTTGTTCGTTTGCTCTTTGGGGGAGGCTTATGCAAGCTAGCTCCGATACCATGACAAAGAATGAGAGCGAAAAAATTGGAGCAAAGAGATTGCCCTTCTCAATATTCAAAGATAGTTAAATAGATTACATTGTAAACATCAATAATAAATGACTGAGTAAAAGCTGAAATAAACTTAACTCGTCTACGACACTCTATGCGGACAATAGAATTAAATCTAATGACACCTAAATGACGAGTGAGATTAATATCTCAACATGAAAAAACATGGAAAAAATTAAGCAACATTACGAGAAAAAAGAGAAATTTTCAACACTGATTTAAAGGATAAATTCAATACCAACCAAGTAAGAATTAGACAAAGAAATCCACTACATATCGATTATGGAAAATAGATTATTGATAAAAATAATTAGTGCCCATTGATGATAGAAATATTCAATAACGATGCGTTTAAAATATTGGCCAGATTTTGCTATCTAATATGCAAAATACAAAATTTATAAAAAAAATAATATAGAGAATCCTAGGGTTGTAGTAGTTATAGGGGTGATTTGGAAAATATAATTCTATTTGTCTCGGTTGTAATTCATTTTATCTAGAGAAGTTTGTTCCTAATGTTTAGGAGTTGTTTAGATCTAGTTGATTCTTAAATTGGTGTGTGGTTGAGATATTCTCTCAACCACTCGATTGTGTGTCCAAGATAGTTTCCCTATCTTGAGACAACACTTCTATTGTATATATGTAATATTATTTGATCAATGTATATACATATAGGAAGTGTTGTCTCAAGATAGGGAACTATCTTGGACACGCAACATTAGGGGAATTTTGAAGTCTAAAATGGGCCTCCTAAGAAAAAATGTACAACAAAAATAAACTTTATAAGGACCAATAGGATTCAAGATGATGATGTCAACCATGGGGGGATGATTCACCATTTTTGGAGTAAAAAAAGTAAAAAATAATAAAATAATAAAACTATTTTTTTCAACTCGTATTTTCAACTTATTTCATTATGGTTTTACTCAAATTTCGAGTGGAAGTATTCATTGGATGCAAAATTTAATTCCTCATCCAATATGTACCCACGTTGCATACTTTTGATAGACACACGCTACATGAAAAATGAGAAATACATTAAAATACGTGTTTTGAAATCGTGTTTTTCATGTATTTCTCGTTTTTCATGTAGCAAGGTCCATCGAAATTATGCAATATGGGTACTCCTTGGATGAGAAATCAAATTTTGCATTTAACGAGTGTTTCCACTCGAAATTTGAGTAAACCTATAGGGGAGATAAGTTGAAAATACGAGTTGAAAAATTAGCTTTTCCTTTTTTTCCCTCTAAAATTTGATGATGTAATCAAATATTATTTTATTATTTACACTATTATTTTATAATTTCCTTAGGAGGCCCATTTTAGACCTCAAAATTACCATAATGTCGGTTGGTTGAGAGAATATCTTAACCACACACCAATCTAGGAATCAACTAGATCTAAACAACTCCTAAACATTAGGCACATACTCCTCGAGATAGAATGAATCACAACTGAGACAAGTAGGAATTACATTTTCCAAGTTTCTCCCCTTAATGACTACTTGTCTCGATCTCAAACCGAAAAGTCTAGTTGTGGTCCCGTGTTTACAAAATTGACGTACATATAAAGGAACAACCATCTACCAGAATGCATGGGTACCAACCGCTACAGCCCGCCGATCTAGTAGGATGTCCTTCGTGTAAATGGTTCGGTTAACCATTACCCGCATACATGTACACAGTAAATGCAAATCCCCCCTCCATCATGGGTTTTCTTGAATTACCCGTAACCATGCACTAGGTTTTATCGGCGTACCCTAAACCATGCCGAGGGTTTTCATAGGTGACCCTAAACCATACCCATGGTTTTGTCGGTCGACCATAAACCATGCCTACAGGGAACCCCGACCAATTCACTCTCACAAGTGGTTTACGGCTAACCACAAACCCTGCAATTACAAAGTGGTTTTAAGATTACCATGAACTTCATGGGGGTACACATGCCTTACAAGGCTTACAACACAACTCCAACTCAACCACAATGGCTCTTAGCCACCAAGGCACACCACGAGACCCAACTCGACCCACCAAGGCTCACCAGGTACATACTTTACAAATATCACTACAAAAGATCCTAGACTTACTTAAAAAAAATGTATGTGACACATAATACACCATCATCATGAGTCTATTCCACGAAATCACACAAATCGTAAAATAGTTTTCCATCGTCCTCTAATCGTTATTGCTCCTCTTTTACCTCATCTGCATGTGAAACTAGCTCCAAAATTAGAAGAAAAGAGATATAGCGAAAATGTCACGATGACTTGTTTAGAGCGAGTGAAACCCTAGAATCTCAAAGCTACGATACCAAATGTTGTGAAACCGGCTCAAAAATAGAAGAAAAAGAGATATCAACGCCTTAGAAATAAGCCACTTCGAGGGGGAAACCTCCAATACATTACATAAATGAAAAATTCTTGGATGATACAAATGACAAAACCTCATATCTATATATAGGAGTCCATGGGGCCACAATGTAATCCTAGTGGGGCCACACTCGTAATCCTAACCGACCTAATAATAATAATGTAAGGGCACAATAATAACAATATGGGGGTTACGGGGTACAACAATAACAATAAGGGGGGCTACACTAACATAATAAGGGACTACACTAGTAATATAGGGACTTAACATCATCTTTTGAAATTGTTCACATCTTAGGGCATATTTCTCTTTGCAAGTCTTGAAACTCCATACTTAACTTTGTCATTTGTTAGAGTAGCCTATTCTAACAAAATAACTTCATATTGAGGTGACTATTTAATTCCAAAATACTTTCATCATAAAATATTTCATTTACCCAAATTTGCACAAACAATCATGCTTTCAAACAAACAACCGAATTTCTATGTGCTCCACTCACTACGAAAAACACATTAAATTTGTTGATCACACATTGTTAACAATTACTGCTAAAAGTAATTAACATTTGGCACTGATCCTTGGCCAATCCACCGCAATTTGTCACTAATTCGGATGGAATAATTCCGCACATAGTTTAATCCCACCAACAAGAAGACTCAACCCAAATTTCGTCGCTTCTGCACACGAGCTTCCACGACTTCTCAACTATTTCCGTCGCTTCATCATGCGTAGTCTCCTCCAATGTATACCAAGCTCGGACTCCAAACATGGCTTCCTTATGGACATTGCTCTTACACACATTGCTACAATGCCGACCCACAACACTCGGTTCTGAATCACATGATCTTGCGTCCGAAGGATTGCACTCATGATCACAATCCACCAATTATTTCTTGTTCGAGGGCCGACCGGCTCCCGTCTTTAGGAAATTTGCGCCCTCTAACGCCTCGGTTGTGCTCGAAATCCCAGCATGAACCACACAATCCCCGATTATTTACCTTCATCATGGCTCCATTCTCTCTCCAATTGAACTCCTCCCGGAGGATCGTTCGCCCTGACTCGAGATAATGATAACTTTGTTACGATATAATGCAGATGAAATTTCACGACTAATACATCTAGTCGAGGGAGATTATTTAAGAGAAGATACGACGATTTTATCATAGGCTAAATCGGATGAACTAATGCCTTTGTTGGATTAGAGTATAATGTGGAGGAACATAATAGTCCAACTTCATCAACTACTCTCGGGAGAATATGACCATGAATAAACTTGGAAATACTTTTTCAATGCCCATCATAGGCGTGCTTCCACCTTCTTTATCCTCGATCTCAACCAGATTGGAGAATAAAGATTCAAAGAGCTTGAAATTGGAAGATGAAGGTGGTCCTACAAGTACTCATGGAACCATCCGATCGATCTCTCGGGCCGAATACATGGGTTGCGAAAATCCTTCTTCATGGCCCGGGGGTCGTAATTCTTCATTAACAATTAAAAATTCGGATAAAATGGTCAACAGAAAATGATTTTCCATTCGGAGAATGGAATATAAGGCCAAATTTTCTTGTTGATATGCATCGATGGTTGTGTTTCTACTGGCATGCTCTCAATCCCCTCGCATCACGGTCTTTGGAAAATCAACATCTTTGCCAGTCCCAGAGCATTCACAAGTGTCGTCCACGACTTCCCGCTTCTGCTCCCATCATTGTCGACACCACTCCCTCTTGCTGAGCCATTGAACTCAATCCATCAAATGGCTTCTTCCATGCGAGCTTGAGATCAACACCACGCTCCCTCGGGGAGATGGCTCCCCACCATTGCAACAACTCTCGATGGACAAACAATTACTAAAACAATACAAATACAATGACTTATTTTCCTCGACCCTATGAAGGGCCAAGGCCCAAGCCCAAACAGAGCTCTAATACCAAGTTAAATTTTGAGAATTCACATTGTATTATATTTCTCAAATTATATTATATCATATACGGGAAGTGTTGTCTCAAGATAGAGAAACTATCTTGGACACACAATCAATTGGTTGAGAGAATATCTCAACCATACACTAATGTAGGAATAAACTGAAATCTAAATAACTCTTTAAACATTAGGAACAGACTCCTCTACATAGAATAAATCACAACTAAGACAAATAAGAATTGAATTTTCCAAGTGAAATAGCCAAATCTTTGACATCATCTAGTGAAAAAATAAAGAAAAAGTGAAAACCACGACCATAACTAATCTTAGTCATACACAAAAATAGGGCTATTGACAAACTTTGTGCAATATCCCCAAAGCCTCCAATTTTTACGCTTTATCGCAATATCCCGGTGACAACTGGTGCATAATCCCCACAACCTCCCAATCATCTTCTTTAACCGCAATAGTCCCGGAACTAAGTCCTAGTAATTGTTCCCTAAAATTCTTTGAGGATTGTTCACCCTCAAACAAAATAACGAGAGAAGATCGAATACTCAACAAACAAAACAATCATTAACAAAAGGAACTAGACCAACATAATCCCTACCTAATTTCTAATCATCATCATTAATAATAGATGCAAAGGAAGTTCCTAAGAACCATTGAGCATAAACCCACTGTAAGTCGTAGACCCAATGTGATCAAGTTGGTCCACTTTACCAGTTCACAAATAGATCTGCCTCTAGAATTGACATTGAAGCTACGTTGAGTAAATGCTTAATGAATCCATTAATTTAAATTATGCAATCCTACCCTAAAGGCAAAGTTATGAAACCCAAATTTTGCGAGGAAAAAAATCATTCACTCAGCCCTTAACACACCGAAGATATGTATTTTATAATTGCAACCCTAAGAGACTTTGGTAAATACAATCATTCTACACCGATTTTTTACTCCTATCTATATCCACTAGAACAGAGTGTACGACAGATATGTGTGCATTTTTGACAATCTCTTCTCATACTTGCATAATTGACCCCATGTTTGTTTACTTCAATGTGAGTATCCTTGCATTATTGAAAATGAGAGCATATCCTTACCATGCAGTTGAGGGGTGAGGCTATCAAGGGTTTAGACTTGAGATCACAATCGGAAGGGCCATCCTCACCTATGTCCACAATTGGATGTCGTACACCATTCAGTTCTTACATCACATAGAAATGTTACAATGTCACAATCAAATGTGAGAACTATCAAACAATACAAGTTTATTCTCATCCTATATGATGTAGCCAAATGCGTTGTTTGCGTTCACCTCTAGAAAAACACTTCAATGCAGCTATAATATAGCACGGAAAGTCTTCCTAGTAAGTTATCTCATAGCACATCCATGTCCTCCACACGGAAATTGTAAGACACACAACACACAAACTGGAAACAAACTCAACAATATATTAATGAATGTCTCAAGGAATGATGTACAATGTGTACACATATAAATACATCAAGAAATTGTTTAATCAGTTCCCCAGGCTTATTGGAATCTAATAACCAATTACCTCACACATACTAACCCAAGGATTAGTTTTCTAACATTCCCCCTTAATCCTAAGGGATATACCAAAGTCCAAGAATGAGAGCTGAGAATGCATAAATGCATCTCAGCGAAGAGTTGAACATCTCTCGGAAATGGTTTTTAAGGACGAACCTGCAACTAGTGGTGAAGAACAATTCCAGGTCAAAAGTGGAAAGATCTTCTCAAATACACAAAGGCTTTCATTAATGATGGCTTGATAGTATTTAAAAAATATTGTCTAGAAACTTTTAAAGTCTCCTCATTGACTAGGAATAAGAGTACCCGTGCCACACATTTTTGTAGATACTCAGTTACATAGAAGATGGCATGGCATTGATAAATTCACAGAAAATTGCCTTGATCAATTCTTTTAATCAATTCTTAGATGATGCAACCCATAACATACGGCACAACGTCTCTACTCGGCTTGGGGCTTGTTTGTTTTTAATGCCAGTGCAAATGATCGAACTTTCATTAATTGAAATTCCACGCGCAGATTTTCAAGTCTGTAATTTCCAGTGAGAAAAATGGCAGCCTTCAAAGACCAGATGAAGATCTCCCTGCTTGGATGTTTTTTCATCAACTTTTATTCAATTCTCGCAGGTAACTTAGCATTACCCAACATTTTTTTACTTCTTTTTGAATGCAATCCACTTTTAATTCACAGCTTAACATCGCCAAGGTTGTTATATTAAACTAATTGTAATTCAAATCATTGTGCAGGTGATGATAAAATAGGAGTCAACAATAACATGGTGAGAGACAATCTGCCACCTGCAGACTAGGTGGTAACATTGATGAAGCAGAACAACTTTCAGAAATATAGGATTTTCCAAGGAAGCCCAGAAGTACTATCAGCTTTTGCTAACTCCGGGATTGATGTAATCGTGGGAATCAGAACCAATAGACTGTAGGAAATATCGTCCAGCCAAGATCCAACAGATAGTTGGGTTAACACCAACATTGTCCCCTTCTATCCCACCACCAATATCAAATACATTGCAGCGGGCAATGAGGTTTTGAAGGTCAAGTAGAACGTATCGTTTCTTCTTCTTTCCATGAAAAACATTCAAACCTCTCTATAGAATGCAAATTTGTAGAATAATATCAAGGTGTCCACAAACCACACCTCAGAATCTGTTATAGGAAACGCCTTAATCCTGCCTTCTAAGGGAGTTTTCTTAGATGACGTGAAGGACACCATGAGCTCTGTGCTCAAATTCCTGTCAGATAACGATGCTCCTTTTATGGCCAATGTCTATCCATTTTTCAATTATCTCCATGAAAGCAGGAGAAATGTCTCTCATGTTTAAGTCCATGTCTCCGATGATGCAAGACGAAGATCACAGTTACAACATCTTGTTCAACACCATCGGTGATACTATTATCTCAGTCATGGAAACTTTGGGATATCATGACTTCATGTTAATCATTACTGAAAGCGGATGGCCTTCTGCTGGCTTGAACGTGGCCAATTTTGGTGAAGCCCAACTCAGTGAAATAGTTGTCGACCCTAGTGTAGCAAGTACTAGGTGCTTGTTTCAGTCCATATAGTGCTCGCCTAAGTCTGCACACATGAGACTCTCTGTCAAAGGGCTCAAATCCTTTCGTATGCTCTATATACACCTCTTCTTTATTCACCCTATTGAGGAAAGTTGTCTTTAAATCCATTTGATGTATTTTCCATCCCATCTACGTTGAAAGTGCAAGAATAGATTTGATTAAGGAGTACCTTGCTACTGGAGCAAATGTCTCCTCGTAATATATTCCCTCCACCTGAGACAAACCCTGGCCACAAATCTAGCCTTCTGTTTCTTCACAATCCCATTTGTTGCTTCCTTCACCTTGTAGATCCACTTGGAACCTACAACTAACTTGTCCTCCGATCTTGGGACAACTTCACATGCTTTGTTTCTGATAATGGAGTCATACTCCTCTACCATGGCATCAACCCATATTGGTTTCTACATTTCTTCCTTGAATGAGGATGGCTCAGTCTCGACACTCTCACTCATAAGATCCATGAAGCAAGTGTACTGATCTGGAGACCTTCCTGCGCCATGATGTGGGTGCTCCCACATTCTCTCTAGCATCATGTGTCAACCTGTCAGCCTCTCTGGTGCGCTTCCTTTTGTCTTTGGATGTCTCTGCATGAGTGGGTGCTTCCACTCTCTGCACCTCTTCTTGTGCTTGTTTCGCGTCTTGAGGTTCTTCTTTTGGAGCTAAGAGCTCCTCATCTACATGTATATAAAGCTCCCTCTCAAGGGAAATTCGCATGGTCTTTGCTTCATCTAATTTCACATCTCTACAAACCATTGTAATCCTGTGAGATGGAAGGTACACTCGATATTTTGAGGTGTATGATTGTATCCCATAAATATGCCCAACATGACAGTAAAATAATGAACCAAAATTCTAAATTGCGCCACATCTAGCTTCTTACCAGAAACAGCTTCTTCTGGTGTAATCATCTTGAGGATTTAATGAGGACTTTTGTTCTACACATACACAACTACGTTTCATGCTTCCTCCCACAAGTGCAATGATAGGCCCTGATCTTGTAACATCGCTCATGCAACTCCCACAATGCTTAAGTTATTTCTTTCTGCAATCCCATTCTGTTGTGAGTTATGAGGTGCTATCAACTCTCGTCAAATGTATTCTGATGCGCAGAAGTTCTTGAATTCATTCAACACATATTCTCCATCATTTTTTCCCCTGAGAGCCCTCACCTTATTTCTTGTATCTTTTTCAACAAGCGCTTTGAACTCACAAAATTTTGAGAACGTCTGGTCTTTCTTCTGCATGAAAAATATCCAACACTTGCATGAAAAAACATGATCTACAAAAATCACATAATACATGTCCTTGGTCATAGAGTCTCTCGAGAACGATCCACACACATATAAGTGGAATCTTTCAAGGATCACTTTCGTTCGATTGTCCTTATCATGAAAGGTGGCTTTGGTGTACTTCCCCAATGTACACCCTTTGCATGTATCACGCTACTCAAGTGCACCCTTGGGAATTCCTCTAGAAATCTGCTGCATGATCTTCAAAGCTCTATGGTGTAGATGGCCCAATCTTTTATGCCATAAATCACAGATGTCTCGGTTATCCACCTTCTTTGCTTTCATGCTCAAGGGAGAAAAATCTTCTACATCCAATTTTTAGAGTTTCTTTACTTGAACCCCAATCTTATTCACTTTTTCTGTGGCTATGTGATGAAGGAATGCCTTTCCTTTTCTAAATATCACATTGTAGCCACGGTCTTCCAACATAACAACTAAAACTAAGTTATTCTTCAAATCAGGAACATACATGACATCTTTTAATGTGAAAGGAGAACCCGAATCCCTCTGAAAGGTAACAGTACTAATTTTGATCGTGCTATAACTCCCATCATCTCCCATCTTGATCTACATCTAGAGCTCCTTCTCCTCCAAGTCGTTGAAGGACTCTTTGTTGTCAGTAATATGGAATGAAGCTCCACTATCCATGTACCAAAGAGAACCCATCACTGATGACACCATGCATTCAATGAAAGTGAAATCCAACTCGAATTGTGAAGCAAGAGCTTAGCTTGCCACTCCTCTTGAGGGCTTCTTGATGACATTATTGCGAAGACACTTCATGGCATAGTGTCCCAACTCGTGACGGTGAAAACATTTAATCTTTCAAAAGTCCTTCTTCTGGCATGCTTGACCAAAATCTTATTTAGAATGGGATGAATTCCCTTTCCCTTTCTTTGTGTTTCCATCCATGGCACAATTCTCCTCATCATCATGCTTTGATGAGGATCCATCTCTGGTTTTCCACCAAATCCCTTGTTGTACCAAGTCAGAGTACAATCACTCCCACTCTGGTAGCTTCTTCCTCCCATTCACTGAATCCTGGTAGTTTTTCTAGCTCTTAAGAAGGGCTAGAATTGCTAAGCATGCCAGATCATCGTCGACAACTGTAAGGCCAACACTTCCAAGCTCATCCAAAGATTGGGTGAACTTGGTCAAATACTTTGTTATTGTGTCGCCCTTCTCCATCTTGACTTTTTTGAGCTTTTCCTTTAGTGCCAGCTTCCTCTGGTTGTTGTTGTTTTGAAAAACAAAAAAATTGTTAAGGTCTTCCACATAGCATATGGAGTTGTCTTTCCATGGAGGTTCAAGACAATATGATCTCGAACACCTTCCAATAGAATTTGTCTTCCCTTTGCTATGTTCTTCTTCCATGTCGCCAAATCTTGAGCATCTGCTGTTGCAAGCCTAGGAATATCATTCTCTATGAACTCCTTAAGTCCGTTGTCTTCCAACACTTCTTCCATCCTATCTCCCCAAACTATGTAATTCGAACTACCCTCAAGGGCATATTCGAGTCTCAATCCATAGAAAGACATCATGATCCTACTGCTAGTCCTGAAGAGTAGATCTACAAATTCGATTCACGTGCATAGAACAAACTCCTGTTCCTATCTTCTAGAGTGATTCTTGCTCTGATAAGATGTAGAAAATCCATGTAGATTCAACTGATAGTTGTAATATGCTAAAAAAATATACTTGAATATACTCTACCAATTGCAGAAACCAATTTAGATCCTGAAATCACAAAACATGAAAGAGAAAGAATTTCAATCGCAGGACACACAAATATTTCCTGGGGAAAGCTTCGGCTAAAAACCCTACTATCAGTATATTTCGTAAGAAAATATGAGATGATTACAATTCTTTTCTCCACGCTGAGAAACCTATGCACTATCTCTATCTGTCTCACTGGTTCCTAGACAAGCCCGATTCAATACTTAACCAATTTTCTTCCCTTCAAGATTCTTATTTCCTTGTGTTGTTTCCTTAGGTAATTAGGCCCTATTAATTAGGGAAATTCCCAATCCATACTTCGCAATCCATTAGTGGCCTTCCTCTTACTGCATGCACAACTGATACAGTTTCGATGATCATACAACTAATAGTACATTGCCCTTGAACTCCAATTTCAATTGGCTCTTTCTCAGAATTGGAATGCATGAGTTATCTATGAGTGAATTATCTGTTATGTGAATGATCACTACATATGGTTCAAAATTAATTTCCACACTTTGACCTCTCACTACTTCCTCCATCAGTTAGATTTAGTTAAACTGATTTTTAACTTAGATAAATTGAGTTAATTAATTACAACTCATAATAAACTTAATCAGGGCTCCTATAATGTAGAAGATGCTCTACATACCTCTAGTTCGACCCTCAACTCGTATTAACTGACCAACTAAGTCATCTTAATTTAGTTAACTATTACAAATTGTTATGTGATGTGAAATTACAATTTTATTCTAATTTAATCAAAAGACTAATAAACTAGAATCTTTTCTTGTTGCCATTTTCAACAACCAAAGTCTCGAAAGAGGTTAAAAATGCAATGTACCATCGTTAGTCATGGCTAGAACTCATGGATCACAACGCTTTCTCCAAGCCTAAAGTCCCTCATTGATACAACATCCAAAGTTCAGAGAAATTGGACTTATTTATGCATTACTTATGTGAGTACGTTTTGTTCTGTGGCAGCCTTCAACCTTCTTTTGCATCTTGTTTCACTCTTGTTGCTCGTGGTCTTGTTGGGCGGTTGGCATTTTCTATACGTTTTCCACAAATAGCCTCTGGTGTTGTATGGAAGGAGGTTCAGCCATAGAGAAATCATGGGGATTATGTTAGTCTTCAGTATTGTGATTGTATTTTTCACTGATGTTAGGTTTGTGCTTATTTCTTCCCTCTTGTTTGGTTTGGAGATTATTTGTGGATTTGAACTAGCAAGAAAACATGAAATGATGTCAATTAAATAGCCACGATTATCAACTTCGAAAGATATGTTGGAATATTGAGAATTCCAAATGAGAGAGTAAGCCTCTCCCTCTCGAACACGTAGAAATTAAAATTTGACAGATACGCAGTTTTCACCACCGAAACAAACTTCTATATCTTTCAAAAACTGTTACAAATCTTCCTCATCACAGAGGGATAACATAAGAATGGTGACTGCTTCAAACGCAGTGCACATAAACTACTCTTTGTTCAGTCAAACAACACTCTGTCTCATTTTAAAATCAACACTGTTGTGTTCTTCTCTTTTTGCGCTGCTGTGCAGAATAAAACAAAATGATACAATACCTAATACAAACCCACGAGACTTTCCTTTTTATATGCCGCGCATATATATATTAAAACATTACAAACTTTATATAAAATTTAATACAAAGAAATAAACTAAATTTCAAAGGAAAAACCTTTGCGGAACTTAAAAATATGAAATGCACGACGTATGAGTGGGGACCACATCGCAGTCGGCAATCGGCAATCGGCGGATCAGCGGTGACAAACAAAACTTGCGACTTGGTGAAGTGCGATGTTGTGATTGCGATTGGATCGCATCGCAAAAATCCAATGAAACATTGCGATTAAAGAGTAGATGCGATGTGACGCATTAAGCTCCGCCCTATATAATATATTGTCCGCTGATAGAGTAATCTGGGCCCAAACCTTAACAACTTTCGATTGCGTGATGCTAGGATCTCATGCGATGGAACACTCCGACTTATTAACTCCATTGCATAACGCCATCGGGTCCGCCAATTTCAAAGGTGCGATCGGGCCCAACACTTAAGAGCTTCCGATTATGATTCAAGAACCGGATGCGATTGGCAAGCAAATTGTGGCATATAACCAGATCGGGTCCGACCTTTGATTGGAGCATATAAAAAAACCTCTCCGATTGAGCCCTTGCGATTGAACTCTTGCGATTCCATTAAAACATCGCCACATGGTCAAGTGGACCCACGGGCCTCGGCTGTTGGTGGGGGTGATTTATAATATAACATTTGGTTGTATTGTGTACAACCATTCCGCTTGCGGAACATTACCACATCTGCAAGACATTTGGTTTATGATTCATATACATTGCGACTTGCGATTGCGATTGGATCACATCGCATCTCCAACTCCTCATCAAAAAGACACTTCAAAAAATTATATGCATTCCGATTGGCATATAAATGGTGGGGACCACTTGTCCGCCAATTCGTAAATTAAAAGGACTTCAAATTTCATTGAACATTTTCCATTCTTGGTTGTTGAGGGCTTTAAAGCCCGAAATGACTGCTTTAATTAAATCCGCTCCCTTCCGTACAAAAAACGGCTCGCCCATCACGAATTCAATTTTTCCTCTGCTATTGTGGCCGCGGCCCATCATGATTTAACTGTCTCATTTCGGCTTCTCCATCATCTCCCCGCTTTTTAAATACGTAGTGTCATGCACCTGCGTCTCGCTCGCTACCTTGTACTCTTTTCTTCCCCGCCCAAGGTTGTATGTGTGACTTAATATTTTCAACACTCCCCTAAAGCCGCCAGGTTATCTCTGTCATACCCAAACATTTTCTTAAAAATTCAAATGTCTTCTGCCCCAATGGCTTTGTTAAAATATCAGCATATTGCTCCTCTGTTTTACAATGCTGTAAAACAATTTCTCCATTGTTCACCAATTCTCTGATATAATGAAATTTTGTATCTATGTGTTTCTTTCTCTTATGAAACACTGAATTATTTGACAATGCAATAGCTGAGATATTGTCACAATAAATCACTGTCCCTTTTACCTGTTCTTGGCATAAGCTTCTCAACATTCTTCTCATCCAAATTTCTTGACACGCTGCTGCTGTAGCTGCCACATATTCTGCCTCTGCTGTAGATAATGCTACAATAGGTTGTTTCTTAGAAGCCCATGAAATGGCTCCTGAACCCATATGAAAAATATAACCGGAAGTGCTCTTCCGATCATCTACACTTCCAGCCCAATCACTGTCAGTGTATCCAACTAATTCTGAATTTTCTGAAGTAGTATATAAAATACCATACCTTTTAGTTCCTTTAACATACCTCAGGATTCTCTTTGCTGCTTGCCAATGTGCTTCTTTTGGCTTCTCCATAAATCTGGAAATTAAACTAACAACATGCATAATATCCGGCCTAGTTGCAGTCAAATACATAAGGCTGCCAACTATGCTTTTATACAAACTTGGATCAAAATCCTTGCTGCTGTCATCTTTACTCAACTTCAATCCCATTATTGTGGGAGTAATTGCAGCTTTGCACTCCTGCATATTAAATCTTTCTAAAACTTGATTCACATACTTTGCTTGAGATATAAAAATCCCTTTCTCATTTTGTTCTACTTCTATTCCTAAGAAGTATCTCAACAAGCCCATGTCAGTCATTTCAAATTCATCTTTCATGACTGTTTTAAAATTCTCAATAAGGTAATCATCATTACCTATAAAAATTAAATCATCAACATATAAAACAACAATGAGCATCTTACTATCCTTTTCTTTGATGTAGACGGTGGGTTCTCCCTCACACTTTTCAAATCCATTTTCCAGTAGATAGGAATCTATCCTACTGTACCATGCTCTTGGAGCTTGCTTCAGCCCATAAAAAGCTTTCTTCAATTTGCAGACCTTATGCTCTTGGCCTTTCTTCTCATATCCAAGAGGTTGTTCCACATATACCTCTTCCATTAAAACTCCATTTAAAAATGCAGATTTTACATCCATTTGGTATACTTTCCATTTGTTTTGTGCTGCTATTGACAGCACTACTCTTACTGTCTCCATTCTTGCAACTGGTGCAAAAGTTTCTTCATAATCAATTCCATGCTTCTGCTTATATCCCTTGACAACAAGTCTGGCCTTGTGTCTCTCTATCTTTCCTTCAGCATTTCTCTTGGTCTTATAGACCCATTTAACTCCAATAACTTCTTTACCTTCTGGGAGATCAACCAACTCCCATGTTTTGTTCTTCTCTATGGCATTAATTTCATCATCCATAGCTTCTATCCATTTTCTATCTTTAATAGCATCTTCAAAATGAATAGGATCATCAACTTGACAATACAAAGCAAATAGGGAATTCATACCTTCATTTGCTGCTCCCTGCTCATAGATTTCTCTAATACTTGTGAACTTTGTTCCACTTTCACTTGGTGTAGTCGTGCTTGATGAAGCACTCGAACCTGCTCCATGTGGTGTGCTCAGTGAACCACTCCCGCTTCTTCTCAAGGGTGTTCTCACTACCGCTTGAGGCGTCCCTTGCTGTCCTTGCGTTGTTGGAGGTTGTGCAGTGGATGGGTTGTTAATTTCAACCACATCTCCTTCATCTTCATCATGAGACAAACAGTTTTTAACATTGACTATTTTCTCAATGCTTCCATCCCACGCTTCCTCTTCAATGAATTGCACATCTCTGCTTATCACAAACTTCTTTGTGGATGGGTTATACAATCTGTATCCTTTGGAATCCTCACAATATCCAAGGAAAATGCACTTCTCCCCCTTACTATCCAACTTCTTTCTCAACTTGTCTGGAATGTGTGCATATGCAACACATCCAAAAACTCTCATGTGGGTGACTCCCTGTTTTCTGCCACTCCATGCTTCTTCTGGAACTTTGTTCATCACTGCTTTTGTAGGGCATCTATTCAAAATATATACAGCACAGTTTGCTGCTTCTGCCCAATACTCATTCGGCAAGTGCTTTGCCTTTAGCATACTTCTCACCATCTCCATTATGGTTCGATTCTTCCTTTCAGCCACTCCATTCTGTTGCGGCGTGTACCTAGTGGTAAATTGCTTGTGTATGCCACTCTCTCTGCAAAAACGCAGAAATTCTTTTGATATGTATTCTCCTCCTCTGTCAGTTCTGAGGACTTTAATGTGCAGTCCGCTCTGCTTTTCTACAAGAGCTTTAAAATGACGAAATTTCTGAAAAACTTCGCTTTTATATTTTAGAAAATAGACCCACACTTTTCGAGTGAAGTCATCAATGAAAGTCAACATATAATTGCTGCCTGAAACAGATGCTGTTTGCATCGGCCCACATAAATCTGAGTGGATTATCTCCAAAGGTGCTTTCGCCCTTATGCTTTTCCCTGAAGGAAAATTTTCTCTGTGTTGCTTTCCCAAGATGCAGCCTTCACATAGGCTGTCAGGCTTTTCAATCAATGGTAAACCCCTTACCATTCCTTTTTTGTGCAACAAATTCAATCCTCCAAAATTGAGATGTCCAAATCTCAAATGCCATAACCAGTTTTCATCTTTCTCTTCCTTCTGGAAGGCTTCTTGAGTTACAGCTGCTACATTCTTTCCTTTTCCTTTCAAGTCAATGTTGAGCTTGAGCGGAAACATTCTATTGCTGGTCATTTGAATTTCAGCAATGATTTTCTTGCTTGGAGGAATATCTTTTATGGTGCACACATCATCTTTAAAAATTACATTGTAACCTTTATTTATGAGCTGCCCAACGCTCAAAAGATTACATTTCAGACCTGGAACATAATACACATCAGGAACAAATTTCTGCTCACCATTTCTTGCTCGAATACTAACTCTGCCTTTTCCTTTGACAGAGATTTTAGTATCAGTTCTTGTGGTTACTTCTGATTTTACTTCTTCATCTATATTCGCAAACATTGCTCTGTTCCTAGTCATATGATTACTACATCCTGAATCTAAGAACCAAACATCATCTTCTCTATCCTGTGCTACATTACATGCTAACAGCACATTACTTGGGTTCTTTTCTTCTTTTGCTACATTAGCATTTTGCTTATTTTTCATGTCACTTTGCTTCTTTCTACATTCATTGGCATAGTGCCCATATTTCTTGCAATAATGACATTGGACATTGGATTTGTCATACCTTTGTCCATGAGCATGTTGGTGTTGATGTCCACCTTACTGGCTATTGCATTGGCCGTGGCTTTGATTCTGACTATTTCTCCTTCCATGTGAATGTGAAGGGTTGTTCTTTCCACCTCTGTTTTGGCTTCTGCCTCTTCCTCTTCCTTTGCCTTGACCTCTTCCTCTTCCTGAAGGCATCTGGGTCTTGAAGGCGTGCTCAAGAGATGAATGTTCATCTCTGCTCAATCTCTGTTCATGAGTTATTAGTGAGGCATGAAGTTCATCCACTGTGAACTGTGAGAGATCTTTGGTCTCTTCTATGGTGGTTACAATAACATCAAACTTTGAGGGTAAGCATCTCAAAAGTTTCTCCACAATCCTTCTCTCTTCAAGAGTTTCTCCATGGGATCTTATTTGATTTACAATCCCAATCACATGTGTAAAAAATGTGTCTACATTATCTGACTCTTTCATGCAAAGAGTTTCAAAATCTCTTCTCAGCAACTGAAGTTTTGTTGTCTTAACTTTCTCCATACCTTGATAGGCTACTTTCAGAGTTTCCCATGCCTCCTTGGATCTCTTAGCTGCTGCTATCCTTGGAAACACACTCTCATTTACTGCCTGATACAAATAGAAGAGGGCTTTAGCATCCTTCTTTCTATTGTTCTTCAATAAATCCTTCTCTGCTTGAGTTAAGGCATTAAAAGCCTGCTCATCAGCTGGTTCAACAAAACCATCTTCTACAAACTCCCATAAGTCTTGTGAGACAAACAGGGCTCTCATGGTAATGGCCCAATAATCATAGTTCTTTCCATTAAATTGTGGAAGTTGAACATTTCCAATGTTCATTCCTGTACTTGATCCAGCCATTACTCTTAAACTAAACTCTGAACTTAAACAAACTATCTTTCCTTCTCTGAAAGAACAAACTCTTTTAAAACAAAACAACAGCTCTTTTATCTTTGAGAAATACCTGATCTTTTGACTTCTGTTGGGCTTTCACACTGCTGGAGAAAACGCTGCAACAAGTCTTCTTCTTCTTCAGCTTCTTTGAAACCTTCAAAGACCCTAACTGTGCTCTGATACCATGTTGGAATATTGAGAATTTAAAATGGAGAGAGTAAGCTCCTCTCCTCTACACACAGAGAAATAAAAATAAATTTTTTTCTTACAGACAGAGATGGCATAAAACTACTTTCTATTTCAATAACAGAACTTAAAAACTATTACAAAAATTCTTCCTCAATACAGAGAGATAACATAAACAGTGACTGCTACAGACGCAGTGCACACAAAACAAATCTCTGTCTCTCAAAACAACACTGCTGTGTTTTTCATTTCCGCGCTGTTGTGCGAAAAAAAGAAACTAAACCAAAACAATACAACACAATGCTATATCCAGCCTCACTGGCCTTTTTGGTTTTTATATGCCACATATAAAAAAACATTACAAAACTATTAAAACAAATACATACGGGACCCACAATGCACTTACGCATTTGAACGCGTGATCAATCTTTTAAATCCCATATATTAAACCTGTCGGGTCTGCGCTTTAATCAAAACGCGCGACCAAACGCAAAATTGCGATTGCGATTGGGCCACGGATGCGATGGCCATATATTAAATCCGCTGTATAAACTGGATCGGGTCCGGACTTTAAACAATAACATGCACCCATCCAAAACTTCTGATTGCGATTGCAAACCGGATGCGATGGTGCATAAAACTCCAATATAATAACCCATCGGGTCCGGCCTTCGATCGGAGCTCATAACAAAGACGCCCCGATTGTACCTTGCAATTTGAAACCTGTGATTCCAATAAAAAATCGCCACGTGGTCAAGTGGACCCACAGGCCTCGGCTGTTATGGGGAAAATTTATAACATAAAGTTTTGGTTGTATTGTGTACAACCGTTCCGCTTGCACAACTCTCCATATTAACAAGACACTTGGTTTATGATTCATATACATTGCGATTTGCGATTGCGATTGGATCGCATCGCATCACAGAACTCCTCATCAACAAGACACTTCAAAAACTTTGCGATTCCGATTGGCATATAAATGGTGGGGACCACTTGTCCGCCAAATCAGAAATTAAAAAGACTTCTGCCTGTTTGAACAATTTTCTCCATTCTGGTTGTTGAGGGCTTTAAAGCCCAAAATGACTAGTTTTTATTAAGTCTGCTCCTCCGTAGACAAAAACGTCTTTTCCCATCACGAATTCAATTTCTCCTCTGCTATTGTGGCTGCGGCCCATCACAATTTAATTCTTTCTTACGGTTCTCCATCATTTTTCTTAAATACAGAGTGTTGTGCACTCAAAGCTCTGCTTCTGCTGCCTTGTACTCTTTTTTTCTTGCCCAAGGCTGGCAGGTGAATTTAATACTTTTCAAAAAGATGTAGGCCGGTAATAAGCCAATCTCGTCGTTGTGGCTTAAAAAATGATATGTTGGATATTCTTTTGCCACCATAGTATTTTGCACAAATACATAATTAATGTGATTTAATTTTACCATTATTTTTTATAAAAGCTCTTATAAGTTTTACTTGTGTGATGGTAAGGTTTCTTTAGGTAACAATTCTTTCTTGTGTTTTATATATTATTTCTATATAATAAAAAAATTATAGAAATTGAGACATTGAATTTCAAATCAAACTGTTAATGAAATTAGTGCTTTAGAAATTAGTTTGAAATTTATTTCTAATATATAATTTATCACGTTGGATTTTAGATTTATAATTTTTCAGTGTGTATCGAAATTTAAATTTATAAATTAAAAAGGAATCAGAAACCTAAGATTAGGAACACAAACCATCACTATTGATCAGAGTTAAAATTAAACATTAAACAAAATAAATTTTTGTTTGGAAATTAATAGCGGTTGTATTTTCAAATATAATTTAATTTTAATTTAAATTATGCAACGTAATGTTAATATTAAATTTATTTGATTTTACTTATTATAAAACAATATTAATTAAACATAGTTATTGTATTTAATAGAAAATAATAAAATGCCTTTAATATTAACTAAGTGAATTTACTTAATTTCATATTTTCTTTTCATTTTTTATTATTCAATGTATGTTACAAAACTATTGTTAATAAACATTATTCAATTATTTATTATATATAATAAAATTTTGGTTTAAAATTTTATAATTATATAATATACATTTATTATATAAATTATATTTTTTTATTTATAAATTAACATATATTAAATAAATATATTTTAATTATATTCAATTAAATTATTAAAATTTATATGTTAATAATAATAGTGATATAATAAAAAGTGTATTATAATTAGAAAAGCATTGTTCATATATTGTTCAAGGTGAAAAGTATTTTTCATTTTTAATAAGAAAAATATTGACTAATTATATTATTGATTAATAATATTAATATAAAACTCAGAATATTTATAATCTTCATTTTTAATCTACATTTCGAGTTTAAACCAAGACTCATCTTCAAGACAAAATCGGCTAAAAAGAGAAGAAATTAGGGTAAATAAATAAAGGATAGAAAGAAAGATGAGAGGTGAAAGAGCCAACAAAGAATTGGATCCAATTCTTGAGGTTTAGAGGTCAACAAGAATTGGATCCACATTCTTTCCCGCAAATAAGCTTGCCCCCATAGCAGTTTGTCTCCATTGTCTCCACCCTTTCCATTTTCCCTCATTGCATTGTCCTTACCATTTTAGCACAATTTTTTGTCATATCTTGTTCGCTATAATGCTCCTCCCTATACACTATCCCCCTTCCCTCCATCGTCCTATTTTCCTTCTTTTCAATCTTTCCTTTCCCCTCACTTCATCCCATTATCCTGCTATCCTTCTAAACTCTTTTAAATAATAAGACACTAAAATCTCATCTTAAATTACCTAAATATGTTTTTAATAAAAACTAACAAAATAAAAAGCTTTCCCTTAAATCTTATTATTCCTTTTTAATAAATTTCATTAATCTAGTCTAATATTATTAATATTAATTATACATTATTATAAGCACTGATAATCTTTTGCTAATAATATCTTAGTTAATATTAATAATATGTAAAATTTAAAAAAATTAAAAAATCATGAAATGTATTATAAATTTAGAAAGAATTAATCTTATAAATCAAATCTAATTATAATCTAAGTTATATATTTATCACATCCTTTTATTAACTAAATTAATAAATCTATTTAAAATAATTAAAAATCCTTTTTCATGGTATCTTAAATTCCAAGTATTAATAACATTAAATATTATAACATAAATTATAAATATTACTAATATTAATTGAATTATTATTAATAAATAAATGAAAATTATTCTTAAATATGAAAACATATAGCATTATAATAAAAAATTTATAAAAAATAATAATAAATAAAATCATAATATTTTAATTTTGTCATAACTCTAATTCTAACTCTAAAATAGAATTAAATTTGTTTAAAAAAACAAAAGATTTTTAATTAAAATCCTTTAAAATATTATGAGTTGGTTGGCTCTTTCACTTCTCATCTTTCTTTCTATCCTCTATTTATTTACCCTAATTTATTTTCTTTTTAGCAAGTTTTGTCATCTTGATTTAGACTGAAAACGTAGACTAAAAATGAAAACTGTGGATATTTTGAGTTTTGTATCCCAAAATCTACACCACAGAAACCTCCAAACTATCAATATTAATATAATTAATATGTAAAATTAGAAAATATTTAAATTTTATAAGTTTTTTTATAAATTTAGTAGGAATACATCTTGTTCATGTGCAATATATCACTCCAATCGAAGTGGGGAACTGAACTAGTGACTTCACATCAAGGAGTGTCTTAAAAAAACAAGTAATTACCGTGTATCTAAGACCTTGTGAACTACAATTTATAACATTTACAATAACAATAATTATATAAAAAAATATATTTATAATTGCAACAATTTTTTTTCAATCTACCATTTACAATATAGCATATAAAATTATAATTTAATATAATATTGTTAAAATTTTGATATTTAAATTTTTTTAATAAAAATATGTTTGAAAAAATATAAATCCTTACAAGCCATGAAAATAAACTAATACACTAAAAGACACAAATTCACTATTTGTAAACTAAAAGTCACAACTCTTCACAATTAATGAGGTTATATTACTATTCCAAATTTCTTTTTAATTCCATAATAATTTTATAGTATCAACTTTTTTCTTAATAAATCAAAACCTTGATACTCTCCTTTAATATATGTTTATAACTTATTTGATCATTTACAATGAGTGGAGTATCAATTAAAAAAATAGATATTTCCAATATCTCTTTTGATTTTGATAATATTATAAAATTATTTAATATAGTAAATAAACACTAATAATAATTTAATACAATAAATAAACACTAATAATAAGATTGCAGTGTTTAACTATTCTATTTCTTCAATAAAAATAAAAATATTAATATAATAAATAAACACTAATAATACAAGAATTATAGGTATAAATGTATTATTTCCGTGTTTTTTCATAATTTTGTGATATAGGAAAAAATAATAATTCAAAATAATTTATTACATGCTTTTAAATAAAGATATGAGATTTGTTTATGCATATGCTAGAATAAGATAAGGAAAAATGTATGTAATAAATTATATTGTATTGTGTGATCATCGTCCCAATGAATGCAATGCAAGTTTAATATATGATGGGTGATTTAGGTTTTCCATCATAATCATGTACAAGTCTCATATCTTTATTTAAAATCAAAGTAGGTTATGTAGGAAAATTTAATACAAATTATGTATTGCCTGGATTCTCTTGATCTAACAATTATATGCCATTGTTAAATACAGAATCGCTTCTACAAAAATTCTTGCAGAATTTAGAACACGATCGCCAATTGCAATATCAAGAAGAAAGATCAATCACACATAACACAAATTTTTTTACCAGGAAAGCATAAATCTAAAAACCCCACTATCATATATTATGTATATATCATGGATCATGAAACAATCTCATACAAAACTCTAATCCAAGAGCTCTCAGTAAAATATACAATTGTCTCACACTGTCATACAAAATTGGCAAATTCATGTGCCAATTTACTGCCTCGAGACAACCTACCTCCACTACGCAATCCCAACTAATGGCAATCCCTGAATGAATGGAATCATACTTGCCTTGACTACGCAATCCTCATGGGCACATCCAATGTGTGTGTGGTTGCATGAGTGCACCCACTAATGTCACAAATGATAGTAAAACTCTCCCTTTCACCTACATCTCAACTGGGTCTCCACTGGATCTGACATGCATGTAGTTAACAGTAGTAAATATTCAGTTGCATGTGAGACCACTAATTGTGAATTAATTAATAATTAATTCACTGATCTCTCACTAGTGTATCTTCAGTTACAATTAGCACAACTGAGTTTAACTCACTTAACTGAGTTAACTACTTTACAACTCACATAACTACACATCCAAATCTCATACAAATTCGAATCACTCAGTTACAATTAAGTCCACTTGCATGTCCCACCAACCAACCTTTGAACTAGAATTTCCTATAGCTAACTGATTTTCCACTTCAGTTAACTATTTCCAAGTGCTCATTGAGAATAGATTAATGTTTATTGTCGAACTATTATTAAGGGATAATAATAGTTGACATGCATCTATAAATAGACATGCGATCTACAAATAGAACTCACACATACATCTAAAAATAAAACATCATCTATAAATAGAATTTTCTCACCATCTATAAATAGAAATCATCTATAAATAGAATTTTCTCATGCATTCTAAAAATAGACTTCCACCTAAAAATAGCTTGAGCATCCATCCTAGTGTAGGTGCATAATTTTCACTAGGATCTTATTGTTGAATCTCAACACTCCCTCTCAACAAGAAAGGGATTATCCTTCACCCCAATCCTGTCTCTATGGTATTCGAATTTGCTCCTGGTGAGCACCTTCATCTAAATATCTGAATCCTAATCTTACGTAGGAATGTACTGAAGCAACATGATCTTCCACTGCACACAATCTCTGATATGATGATACCGGATATCTATATTCTTAGATCTATCATGAAACACATGATTAATCAAGAGTTTAATTTGACTCTGATTATCACAATGAAACATTTTCGGATCTAAATGAGAACCAAACAAACCAAATCGGATCTTTCTCATCTAGGTAACCTCACATGCAGCCTGACTTTCTACCATGTATTAGGCTTCCACTGAACTGAGTGCCATGGATCTCTGTTTCCTGCTGTACCAAGAAAAAAATTTAGATCTGATACTAAAGATCCCCCCCTGATGTGCTCTTTCTTGTAGAAATTTGAATAATAGCTAAATTATTCACCGAGATTATCCTAATTACACACTATTTAAGCTTCATGCATAATACATAACCTCTTCTACAATTGATCATCAATATGCGGAAATAGAAGCAGTCGCATGCGCACATTAAAACATAATTAAGCACACATAGAACACAGTATGTAATGGGGAAAGCTTACAGCTGAAAACCCCCAACTATCTGTATATTATAATGATAGAGAACATGTAACAATACATAGCACAAAGCTCTCACAGCTCTCAGCACTATCTCACATGCTACACACAAACTAGTATAGAAAGTGAACAAGTCATAGGTTCAAATCTCCTCCACAAGTCTGCCTGCCTCTACTGCGCAATCCAAGATGAGAATGAATGAGATCCAAGTTCGAATCCCACTAGCTCCAACTGCGCAATCCTCATTGGCAATCTCCATCAATGTGTGTGCAAATCTCATGCACAGCTATAGTCACAACTGATAGTAGACTCACCCTTTCACCCACCTCTAACATTGGTCTCCACTGAACTGTCCATGCATTGCAGTTAACTGATGTGTTCTTTAGTTGAATTATGAGTTAATAATTAGTGAATTAATTATTAATTAATTCACACCACTCATCACTAGTGTATTTTTCAGCTAGACTAAATACAACTAGTTCAACTAAGTTAAACAGAACACAACTCCACCAACTGTCTCATCAACTCCACCAAACTCTGCCACATGAGTTCTAACTGAAGTCAACCATGCAATAGCTCAACTAACCCTTAGAAAAAGCGTATTTCCTTCTGTCAGCTGCATGTGCCACATCCAAGCATCAAACTGAAGTGCTCCAAGAGGATAAGATAATGTTTATAGTCTAAATATTATTAAGGGTTAATAATATTTGACTGTTCTATTTTTAGCCCGGCAGTATAAAAATAGAACCACCCAATGTCTAAAATAGAGGTCCATCTATTTTTACCAACTCGACCAATCATCCATAAATAGCATCCTGCAACTCATAGACCATGATCCATATGTCTAAAAATAGACTTTGCGCCAAAAATAGCCTGCGGGCCCACTTAGTGAAGGCGACTTCATTTCACTAAGCTCCATTATCTTGTTGCATTTTCAACACTCCCTCTCAACAAGATATGGATTATCTGCAACCCCTATCCTGCCTCTGTGGTATTCGAATTTTCTCCTGGTGAGCGCCTTCGTCAAGATATCAGCATCCTGATCCTCTGTGGGAATATATGAAAGTAACATGATTCTCCGCTGCACACAATCTTTGATATGATGGTACCTGATGTCGATGTGTTTGGATCTATCATGAAATACTGGATTAGCTGAGAGTTTAATGCAATTTTGATTATCACAATAAATCACAGTAGGCTCCAAATGTGACCCGAACAATCCAACTAGAATCTTCCTCATCCATATGGCCTCGCATGCAGCCAAGCTTGCTGCCATATACTCAGCCTCTGCTGAACTAAGTGCCACGGATCTCTGCTTCCTACTGTACCAAGAAACTGCTGTCGACCCGATACTGAAGATCCCTCCAGATGTGCTCTTTCTGTCCGTTGGGCTCCCTGCCCAATCTGCATCCGTGAAGCCACATAGCTTCACCCCATCCTCCTGTCTGTACCACAAGCCATATCCCGATGTGCCTCTAAGATAACGCAATACATGCTTGCCTGCCTTCCAAAAGAGCTTGGTAGGCTTAACCATAGCTTGCGAAAGCTGGTTAACAGCATATCATATATCAGGTCGTCTATTGACCAGATACATAAGCGACCCCACCAACTGTCGATAAACAGTGGCATCCATTACCTCTGTTGAAGTAGCATCCTCCTTCCTCCAACGTCCAGGAAGAGGAGTATCAAAAAGCTTGCAGCCATGCATGTTGAACTTCTCTAGTATCTCCCGGAAATACTTACCATGAGAAACAAACAGTCCACCACTACGCTACCAAATTTCCAATCCCAGGAAATAATGAAGGAGGCCCAAGTCCTTCATCTCAAACTCTCTAGCAAGATCCTCCTTGTATGAAAGTATCAACAACCATCACCTGCCAAAATCGATCATCTACATATACAATGATCGAAGAACTTCCCCTCCACCACAACTGGGCACAGTGCTAGGATCCACCTCACTCTTGGAGAATCCAAGTCCGTGAAATAACCGTCTATCCGTGTGTACCAAGCACGAGGTGCTTGCTTCAACCCATACGTTGCTCTCTTGAGTCCGTACACATGCGACTCCACCGCCGGGAAGACTTCGAAACCTTCTGGGCCGCCTATGTACACCTCCTCCTCAATGACTCCGTTGAGGAACGCAGTCTTCACATCCATCTGATGAATGTGCCACCCCATCTGCGCTGAGAGAGCTAGGATCGTCCGTATGGAAGAGTACCTTGCGACAGGTGCAAAAGTCTCCTCATAATCGATCCCCTCTATCTGTGAGAAGCCTCTGGCAACAAATCTTGCCTTGTAATTCTCCACACTCCCGTCAGCCGCCTGCTTCACTTTGTAGATCCATCTCGAACCCACCACTGATTTCCCTTCCGGTCTTGGGACAATCTCCCATGCACTGTTTCTGACAATCGAATCATACTCTTCCACCATGGCATCTACCCATGCGGGGTCCTCCACAGCTTCCTCGAAAGAGGATGGCTCCGTCACGACACATTTGCTCACAAGAGCCATGTATCCAATGTACCGATCCGGTGACTGTCTCTGTCTGCGCTGTGCTATAGGTGGTCCTACAACCTTCTCTGCATCTTGAGCCAGTCGCTCAGCTTCTGTAGTGCGCTTGCGCCCTCTGATGGTTGGCGCTGCATGAGTGGTCTCTTCCACTCCATGAACTTCCTCATGTGGCTGATCCACATCCTGAAGCTCATCCTTAGGAACTAATAGCTCCTCATCTGCATGCAAGTGTGGCTCCCTCTCAAGTGAACACTTCATGGCTTTCTCCTCCTGAAATTTGATATCCCGTTGCACAACAGTCTTGCGACTGTCTGGAAAATACACACGATAGCTGTGGGGTGTATCAATGCACCCCAAAAATATCCCAACCTCTCGCGTTGATCCAGCTCTTCTTCGTGGCATCCTTTGTCACATGCATGTAGACAGGAACCAAAAACCTCAAATGGGAAATGTCGCCCTTACCGAAACGCCTCCTCCGCATACTCATGCCAAGTATCTGCGGAGGACAACGGCTCGCACATACCGGCAAGATTGCATGCCTCCGCCCACAACGGTTCTTCCGCCGCAACCTCTTTCCGCCGTGGGTTAAGAGGTACCAGCTCTCTTCGAATCTCTTCTCGCTGCAAAAGTCCTTGAATTCCAAGAAAGATGAATTCACCACCATTGTCGCTCCTAAGAGCCTTCACATGCTTCCCGATTCCTTCTGCCAAATCCACCTTGAACTCACAAAACTTTGAGTATGTCTCGCTCTTCTTCTGCATGAAGAAGATCCAGCACTTCCGAGAGAAATCATCAACAAAGATCACATAGTACTTGTGCTTTGCTGTTGAAGCTACTGAGAAAGGTCCACACACATCCGTGTGAATTCTCTCAAGGATCGTCGTGGCGCGACTATCCTTCTCATGAAAGGTGGCTTTCACAAATTTTCCCAAGGTACACCCCTTGCACTGATCTGACTGCGCAAGAGTGCCCTTAGGAAGCCTAGTAGAAATCTGCTGCAGTATCTTCAAAGCTCCATGGTGAAGGTGGCCCAATATCCGGTGCCACAACTCGCCATCATCCCGGCTCACCACTCCTTCTGCCTTGCATGCCATTGCTGCGCAGCCATCTACTTGCAATTGATAAAGGTTCTTGATTCGAACCCCTATCTTTTGGGTTTCTCCAGTTGTCTTACTGCGCAGGAAAGCCTTTCCCTCGCTGAAGACAACATCATACCCCTTGTCTTCTAACATCGCCACAGAGATCCGATTCTTCTTCAATCCTGTAACATGCATCACTTCCTTCACGAAGGGTTTACCAGTCATCGCCCATTCCGATGTGCACTCCAAGATCTTTCATCCGTATCCGAAACGTATCTCGATCTCCAATCATGTGAAAAGACGCACCACTGTCCACAAGAACCATCAGGATCCCATCACACTTGACATCTCAAGCATGTGATCAACGAAAACTAACTTGTTTTGTGAGGCTAAGGCCCTCCAGCTCATAGACCAACAAAGATGCTTATTTTTCTCTTCCTCATGGGACAATTTGTGGCATAATGTCCGTGCCGGTGACAAAGTGAAAGCACTTCACCTTGGACATGTCTTGCTTCTTGCCTTTCGCACCGGAATGAGAAGCTTTCTTGCTCTTCCCCTTCTTTTCTTTGGCAGCGAAAGCACAATTTTCTTCATCATATGCCTTTGATGAAGGTCTGTCCCTGGTCGTCCGCCTTATCTCCTCTTGCATGAGATCCGACCAAAGTCGCTCCCATCCTGGCAATTTCTCCCGACCATTGACAGAGTCCTGATAGGAATGCCAACTCTTCGGAAGACCAAGGAGAGCCAAGTCCACCAAGTCCTCTTCATTTACAGTCACCCCCACACTTCCCATCTCATCCCTGCATTGGGTGAACTTTGTGAGGTACTTGGGTATACTGTCGCCTTTCTCCATATTTATGTTTTTGAGTTTATCCTTGAGCGCAAAATTCCTCTGGTCGCTCTTGCTTTGGAATAAATCTGTCAACACTTTCCACATCAAGTATGGAGAAGCTTTTCCATGCAGGCTGGATACAATGTGATCCTTCACGCCCTCCAACAGAATCCTTCGACATTTTGCTGTCTTCTTTTGCCAAGCCTCAACTTGAGCAGCATCAGTAGGCTTTGGGACTTCAGCATCTATGAAATCCTTCAACCCGTTGTCATCTAACACCGCCTCCATCCTGTCTTTCCATGCAATATAATTCGAGCTGCCTTCAAGGGCATACTCCAATCGCAATCCGTTGAAAGACATTTTGACTTCGACACCAAGAGAACACTGCTGCAAATTCGAATTCCACCAGCTCAAAACTCAACCGCTTCTGATCTGTGAGAACAAAGTATTTCTAGCACAGAGATCGACTGTAGGGGCATTTACTAGATATATCACCTTTCAAAGAAAGGATGGATCCAGAGGCTACCTGGCCCGCTTACAGACTCTGTCTACCGAAATAAATTGTAATCACTGTAATAGATCCGATGATCAATTTAGCTCGATGCCATGTAGAAATTTGAATAATAGCTGAATTATTCACCAAGATTATCCTGATTACACACTATTTAAGCTTCATGCATAATACATAACCTCTTCTACAATTGATCATCAATTTGCGGAAATAGAAGCAGTCGCATGCGCACATTAAAACATAATCAAGCACACATATAACACAATATGTAATGGGGAAAGAATATAGCTTAAAACCCCCAACTATCTGTATATTATAATGATAGAGAACATGTAACAATACATAGCACAAAGCTCTCACAGCTCTCAACACTATCTCACATGCTACACACAAACTAGTATGGAAAGTGAACAAGTCACAGGTTCAAATCTCCTCCACAAGTCTGCCTGCCTCTACTGCGCAATCCAAGTTGATTAATGATGAGATCCAAGTTCGAATCCCACTAGCTCCAACTGCGCAATCCTCATTGGCAATCTCCATCAATGTGTGTGCAAATCTCATGCACAGCCAATAGTCACAATTGATAGTAGACTCACCCTTTCATCCACCTCTAACACTGGTCTCCACTGAACTGTCCATGCATTGCAGTTAACTGATGTGTTCTTTAGTTGATTTATGAGTTAATAATTAGTGAATTAATTAATAATTAATTCACACCACTCATCACTAGTGTATTTATCAGCTAGACTAAATACAACTAGTTCAACTAAGTTAAACCGAACACAACTCCACCAACTGTCTCATCAACTCCACCAAACTCTGCCACATGAGTTCTAACTGAAGTCAACCATGCAATAGCTCAACTAACCCTTAGGAAAAGCGTATTTCCTTCTGTCAGCTGCATGTGCCACATCCAAGCATCAAACTGAAGTGCTTCAAGAGGATAAGATAATGTTTATAGTCTAAATATTATTAAGGGTTAATAATATTTGACTGTTCTATTTTTATCCCGACAATCTAAAAATAGAAACCGCCCAATGTCTAAAAATAGAGGTCCATCTATTTTTACCAACTCGACCAATCATCCATAAATAGCATCCTGCAACTCATAGACTATGATCCATATGTCTAAAAATAGACATAGTCTAAAAATAGACTTTGCGCCAAAAATAGCCTGCGGGCCCACTTAGTGAAGGCGACTTCATTTCACTAAGCTCCATCATCTTGTTGAATTTTCTTAACA